>CM038221.1:98582497-98887840 GCA_021442155.1 Cymbidium sinense
AATCCCTAAGGGCTCCCATGATGTTGATGAACATAAATTGCATTCATAGTTAATTCCCTTTTAAATTCAACTCATTACATCCACTTTGAAGTGAACAAGAGCCACTAGATGCTTAAGTTCAAATACATGGATTAAGTTGGGTTTGTATAGTATTTTGTCTAGACACTTTCATTTCTAATCCTATTTAGCAAGGTACTTAAAAAAATTAAATTAGAATTTTATTAAGCTTTTTATTAATCAAAATATTGAGAAATAAATTCCTAAAAAATCAACCTATTTAGAGGCTGTTTGGAACCATTTTTTGTTTTTTATTTTATGTTTTAAGTTTTTATTTCATTTTATTTATGTTTTGTTTGAAAGCAAAACATGTTTGTTGGTTATTGTTGTTTTTAAAAATACTTAAAACATCTAAAAGTTATTTTGAGTATTTTTAAAAATAATGTTATTTGTTTGTTAAAATAAAAAATAAAAACACATCAAACAAATATTTTTAAAAATAGTATAAAAATAAAAAAAGAAAACACAAGATGTATTGATCCCAAAAGCTAAAAAATATAAAAGATTCATATCATCAGAAAACTTTTGAAAAATGTTAAGATATTAATTTGAACTTATTAATGCCTTCACATGTCATAATTGAATGATATTCTATTCTCCCTAATTATTAACCTTAATTCTATTAATTTAGTTTGGTTTTAATTAGGTCATTAATTTAGTTATTATTTTGTTCGAATTTTAAAATTCATAAATCAAATAGGCCAATGTCTATCTTCTATAATTTTGAAACATGTTATTATTTTTGATAATATTTTTACTCTATATTTTAAATAGTAAAATTAGTTAATTAATTTAAAAATATATTGAATTCTTTTATTGTATGAACTTGTTGTTATTGATTATTTTCATCTTTTTGGGTGATAGATAAAAATGTTAAATTTTGTGTTTTTCTTAATTTTCCGAATTCTTATATTTAATGAAATTTAATTAAATAGTTTTAGTAACTTTTTAGCTTATTTTTTAAGTTTAAAAATCAAGCATCCAATTTTAAATTAATTATAATTAATTTTTTTTACCTTTTGTGTTTCATTTATTATTAATATTTATATTGTTATTACTTTTATTGTTAAATGGACTTAATAAATTTAATAAATTTTTATTTTATTATACATGGAAATTATATTAATTAGGTTGAATTGAAATACTAACCTCCACTTTTGGACAAAAAAATATAAGATTTTGAAATTTCCAATTTTGTGATGATGATTTGTCCATTTATTTATTCAATTAATTGGAGAAATGGGTATTAATTCCATTTTCGTACAAATCATAATTATAAAATACATATACTTTGATAGATTTTATGCAAAGGAAAGCCATTAAAGCTTCATGGATTTATGAAAGGCTACTTAGCTATAACTAACCTACAGTTTACTCTTATATTTTGTCTAAGTGAGTCCCTATTTTACCTCATAATTTCAATCAAGATTTGTAAGTATTGATCAGTGGCTAATCAAATTTTAAGAATAAAAAATTAAAATAAAATATACAATAAAAAATGAAAAATTCTTATAAAATGTTAATAGATATTTATATGTAGGTTCTAGAGTTTGGAATAATTTTTAAAAGAGTTTAAGGTATATTATAAGCCTATGGAACACGACAATATTCTGGCTTGAATAGATCTTGGCCGACAGTTGCTATGAACTTTTCAAAGGGTTTTTGTGAGAAAGTTTATATGAAATATATATATTTTTACGTTAATGAAAGAATATAAGTATAACTTTACATAGAAAATACATGTAAATTGACCACTTAAAATTTTAATCACTCATTTAAGTGACTTTGTCTAAATATATCACCGAACTCCTTCTCACTTTGGCTGGCTATCTAGCCTAACAACAATTAAAATATCACTTTAAATTTCATTGTAGACGACATCAAAATTATATTCCAAGTACAACATATGTGAGGTCTTTACGAAGAGAAAATTTAAAGTAAAAAACCAAGGGAGAAGGAGAGGACCATCAAGTGTGTGGTTACACATTTATAATCATCAAAATATCTTCCAAGTAAAAATTAATTAATTGATAAATTTTTAATTAATTATTTCTTATGAAATTTATATAACTATTTCCTCATATAATTGAAAAATCAAATTTCAAATTAAAAAAAATATGAATTTCAAAATTTCAAATTCAAATTACGAATTTCAAATTTTCAAACATTCAAAATTTAAAATTCATATCTTTTAAAATTAAAACTTTTTACAAATAAATTACAACTGGATGTTGAATCTAATTTTATTTGTGGGATAATATAAGATCTTACTTATAAACATGAGAACTAGGGCAGGCAAGAGTAGATAGGGCTTGAAAAGTTAAAAGAAATAAAAAAAATAAAAAATTTCACTATATTTGAGAATGAGTACAAGTAAAGGGGGTAGAGTATAAGAATCCACTCTGTCCCCTTAAGAACAATAAAATTAGTTTGAAATGTCTCACCTCTCAACAATCCCACTTTTTTTAGGATAATGGGTGATATAAAAAAAACTGCATAATAATTTTTAGAAGATTCATGTTGGTTACCATGTGAAGAGGCCCGCTCATACTCTAGAGATTGGGTGAGTGCCATGTATCGAGTGATAAGTCATCTAGTGCAGTCACTAGTGTGAGTATAAAAGCATAACATCGATTGCTTAAGTTGAGGTGAACTTCTTGGTACAGTGTGATGGTGACTAAGTTGTTTGCATGAAAATCTTTAGAAAGTAAACCTTTACTTGGGCTTTAGTGCTCACCATTAAGTGGTTTTCATATTGGTGTATTTGTTAGATCTTTTATGCATATTGGTGGTACATTTAGCTCCCAAAATTTTCCTCCTTATAGAAACAACTTCGAAAGGGGTTGATGAATTAAATAGAAAAGTAATCATTAATGCTATTATTTTGGAAGCTTGACCAAAATTTTCTTAAGCATTTATGCCACATTACCTTTGATTTCACTTCTACCTTTCACGTCTATCACACCTCTTAGCTTTGAAATGGGACTTCTTACATTTCGAAGCTAGTTGTTACTCCTCTTTGTGCTCTTTGCTATGTACTTCTTTGACTACTCAACATCTCCTTTTATTTATTAATTGAGTGTTCAATGTGGCATTTAGAAGTCCTCATGGTGACATTTTGGCTGTCAAATTCTGGTTGTGTTTCTAGAAGAAGAAGAAGAAGGAGAAGGAAGTTAAGAAGGAGCTTGAAGACGATGTCATTACAGGCCTTCTTGTTAAGGCAAGTTCCTCAACCAAATAACTGACTTTGGTTATGGGGCATCGGCATGGACTCACAAATTGAATAGAGTGCCCTTAATCATGTAGGGATGAATTTTGTGAGGGAGGAGGTAGTGAATGTCTCACCTCCTCTTGGAGGGACTCTAAGAATGACGAGTATACCTGAGAAGAATGAATAGGGATGCCTTATACTTACTCGATTGAGGAAACTTTTAGTAAGCATGTTGGCCAAAAATCCATCCTAAGAGAAGCTAGCGGAGGACTATCTCACCATGGTATGCGACTATTTATTTTATAATTTTGTTTATCTTAATAAGGAATTTGGACTAAATTTCTTTATTATTATAATTTAGCCTAATGAGTGTCTACGCTTCTAATGAGAGGGACCACAGGTAGTTGCATGCTCATTTAGGTGGCTCTTTTTGGTCCATAAGTAGAGCTAAGCTAATTATTCATCTAATTGTTGGTGAGTTACTATGACATCATCCCAGTGAAGAGGATGTGCTTTGGCTTTGCCAATGGCTATCTTTCCCCAAGATGATCCCTTTGAGTAATTGCCTTATAGTGATAAGTTTACTCATTATTTATTATCTTCTTTGTCATCATGTGGGGAGGCTTAAATGAAAATTAATTTTACAGATGTTGATCTACAAGTGATTCCCAATAACTTGGCCATTTTGAGCATCTCTCTACTAGTCAACTTCCCTTTGCTGGAAAAGGGTTTGGAGGTGCCAACTCTTTCATCCACCAAGTTGACTAGTTTCATTTCGATAGATTTGAATGACATGCTAGCAAGATTTCCTTCTTTGACTCACCATGAGAGCAGCAATTCAGAGAAGAGTTAGTCTTTTTTCCATAGGGAGGAAATACAATAGAGAAACCTCAACCTCTACTCTTTCTATTGAGTTTATTATTCTATAAGGGTGAGTAGCTCATAAAGAAGGCATGAGCTAAGAAGGGTAGATAAAGTGCAAAAAAGGCTAATAGCCATAGAAGTTGAGTTGACTTTTTGTGTTGCTAATATGAGTTGAGTGGATCTTCTAATTTCATTTTGGGGGCCAATTTTATGTTTGAATACATAACAAGCAGAGGAGCACTCATTGTCGAATGGCATGCTGATCAGGTGGTTGAGCAATCTAAAAAATAAATGTAATATAATGAGTGAATGAATGTACTTGTAAACTCATATTTGAATAATAAGAAGATGTTTCTACTTTGCTTAGGTGTCATATTTATTTTATAATGTATCATGATTTTATGTTTATGTCAAGTTTACTGAATCTTATCTTATCGATGAGTGAATATATTACTTGTTTTTATTAATTAATGTTATGCTTGGACTTTTCTATGGGATTTGGTAATGATTTGTAGGATTTTGTGCATTAAATGTTTAACATAACACCAATAATTTTAGAATATTTTACCTCAATTTATAAATACCTCTTTCTATAGTTAGGTGAAGTATTTATTGATATCGATCTTATTTCTAGTGAGTGACTATTCTTTTGTTTGAGCCTTCCCTTTTCTCTTTCTTTGAGTTCAAGAAAGTTCTACTTTCATTTTTATATTGGTTATCACACTCTTGAAAAAGCATTTATCAACTTCTTAGTGAGCACTTTGAACGAGTCATTAACTCTTGATCTTGAGATGGAGACTACATCTTCCATCAATACTACCATGGAAACTCCATTTTTTTTAGTGTGAATGGTTAAGGCGATGAGCAATTAAACACTTAGAAGGATGATGAGCTCTATGCCCTATTCAACCATTTTAAGTGTGGTATTTACTTCCTTTGTTCATAAAGCTAGAAGATATTTTGAAATTATATGGAATAGCACTGTTAATATTATTTTTGGATGAGGATAACATCATTTTCAATCATAATAATTAGCACCTAATCTTAGATTAGGAGTTTTTGATGAGGCACTAAGGACACCACACTTAGTAACTAGGTGTATAAATAAATTAAAATCAAATATAAATCTAAAATTTAAAATTAAATTGAAATCAAAACTAAATTTAAAATAAAATCAAACTCAATGCCCTAAGGTGAAGGCTTAGGCCATCATAGTGAATCTTTCTAGGACTTAACATAACCTAATTGAATTAGGTGATCCCAATCAAACCCTAAATTTCAATATAACTTTAAATCAAATACATTTGAATTAAAATCTAAATTTAATCAAGCTTAGACTAAAGTAGTTAGGGTGGTTGTCTCAATTAACCCATTTAAGCTCAAAATTACCTAAGTCCAAGGAAATTCAAAATAAAATCAAAATAAATAATAAAAATAAAAAAAGCATGGAATATATGAACAAACCAAAATGAACCTAAAATTAAATTCAAGTGAAGTTCAGAATGGTCAAATAGGTCATTTGACCTAGAATTGACTTATGTGGGTCCCACCAAGTAAAAAGTTCCCCATTATATTCAAGCAAATGAAGTCATTATAAGGATTTAAAATCATCAAATGAACATGTTTAAACATAAATCTAAACAAATCCAAATCTAATAAGATCTCAAATGGGTGAATTAGATCACTTGATCAAAATAGATTCAAATGGACCCTATTGAACTTAAATTCAAATTAATTGAAGTTAATTCAAATAAATTATTAAAAAATTATAACTAAACATAATTGAACAATTATATGGGTTCAATTTGATCATTTAACCCAAATGAATCCAATTTGACCCATTAAGCCCAATTTGGGTCAAAGTGGGTCTAAATTCAAAATAAATTTCAAATGAAATTAATTGATCCAAATCATTTCAAACATTTAATTAAACCGAAGCCCAAAATATTTTAGTTGAGCCTAATTGGTCATTTGACTCAACTAAACCCTACTTAAACCCTTTAGATTAAAATGAGTTGAGTTTAGGTTAAAATCAAAATCAAACATAAATTCAATGAAATTAATTAATTATAATCATATCAAATGGTAAAATAAACATAATCAAACTCAAATATAATTTTTTTTGAAGTGGCCAAATTGACCAAAAAGTCTAATTTAGCTTCTTTAGGTTAAGTGTATCTTAAGGGTCAAAACTATCTTAAACCCCATCAAACTTAAAAGATATAAATCAATTGCTCAATAAATCTTTTAATGAACAATCAACAATGAGTGTAACCTAAACCTAAAACTCATTAATTAAAGAAAACATAATAAAAGAAAACCAATATAGTTTCAGCTCAATTGAGCCTAATGTAACCACTCAAGCAAAATCTAAATCAAATGAGCTTAAGCTAACACATCAAGCTCATCATGACTTGACTTGGTTAGCCAAATAGAAACCCTTAAAGTGATGAGGTGGCCATGAAAGATAATGTGGAAGACAGGAGAGGAGAAGAATTAAAACTCATGCACATGAGTCCAAACCATTCCATATCCTCCCCATTTAATAACCTATTTGGATCAACCTATAACTCATTTGGAATTTGACTTAGGCAAGAGGCAACAATAATCAAATGTCCATAAGATGATGAGGTGTTCATGGGAGAAGCAAAGTGGAACTTATGGAAGACAAGCATAGCCGACCCACTCTATCCATCCAAACCTCACCCGCTTTGTTGCCTCACTCCCTACAGATTCAAACATGTGCTTTTACCTTCCCACCGCCTTCCTATCATCATTAGATCACATTCCAATGGCCGCCTCCGCCATTTCCAAAATTTGTAAACCTCACAAACAAGTACAAAAAGACTTAGGGAGATTGAATTAAGGGCTTTTGCTCATTCCATTGGCTTCCTTGAGTGAAATTGAGTGCAAGTGAACCTTCCCCCTCCTCCCAAACTTCTCCAATGATCCTCCACACCATACTCTGGAGAGCGGCAGCGGGTGTTCACCTCCACACCAATCTGAGGGAGGCAAGAGAAACTTCTCTAAAGCTCTAAGGTCTAAGGATTTCAAAATGAGAAGTGGCATTGAGGATCAATGCTTGCGAGGTACCTTCAAACCCGACCTTCCCTTTAAATTTTTTTGGTCATTTAAGAAATGAACTTAGTCTTCGATAAGATCAAGCCATGTAGATCTCTTCTAGATCACTCCTTGACTGTTTTGTAATTAAAATCCCACAATCTCACAGTGTAGATCGATGAGATTTGCCTTAAAAAATTGATAGTGCTTGATCTCCATCATGAATGAAGGAGATGAAATCCCAACCATCTGTTCCTTTTATTTGGAATAGATGGTTGTGATCTAGTTGGATCAATTGATTTAATCCTCTAAATAAATCACAGATCAAATTTAGACTATATGATCTTTGATCGAATGGCCCTGATCCAAACCACATCCCTGCCACCTTTTGATGTGGGATCCACATGGATGTGGCCCAGCCACATGACACCATGCATAAAGTGGCGTGGGTCAGCGCCATGTGGCATTGATTGGGTAAAGTGAGAAAATTCAAATTTTTTGAATTTAATAAAATGCAAAAAATTGCTAAAAACTTCAAAAATTCATAAAAAATTAAATTACTCAACCAAAAAAAAAGCAATTAATGTTTCTATGCATTCATTTTAATGAGAGGAATCCATTAAACTTAAAATCTCTAATTTTGATTGAATAATTTTGGGATATTTTGAGTGTAATTGAAATCAATTATTCCTTAATTATGCTTAAAATATTAATCCAATCAACTTAAACTTTAAGGAATTGAAATTGAAGTTAAAAAACACCTTAGAAAAATTTAAAAGATTTATTGGTGATTTAATTGAAATATATAAAATTTTTAATCTCCAACTCTTGATTTAATAAAATAAATTAATAAATAACTTAAGAAAATTAAGAAAATTTAGGGAGTTAACTTAAAATAGCATAATACACATGAATAAACCTAAGAAAAATATTAAAGCTCCTGAAACACATTAATCCTCAAAATGACATAATTAGGTAACAAAATTAATTAATTAATTAATTTATTCAAATAGCCTAATCTTTGAAATTATAATAAATTAGCCAAAAATTCAAAAATTCTAAATAAACCTTTTTAGATTCATCATTTCGAGAGGAATTAAAGAAATTTAAAATTGTTAATTAATTAATTTAAGCTTAATTTAAGTTTTATTAGAACTACTAAAATCTTAATTAACCTTAACATACAACTTTGATCAAGATGAAACTTTAGATAGATGAAATTAGCAGGAAATCCCACTTGCCATAAAAAAGTTTAAAGTAAAATGATTTCTGGATTAGAAGTTAATAAATTTTCAAGTTGTTGGTCAATTTAAATGAAATAATAAATCAAAATAATTACATAAATTATAGACATTGATGGAACCAATTCAAAATATTTTGATTGACATCAAAGGAGTTAAGAAAAATTTTTAGTCCTCCAATGTTAAGAAATCTTAAAAATTCATATATTTAAGGTTTAAAGAATAATTAAGGGCATATAAATTAATTAAACCATAAGTTATTGAATTAATAAATCCATGATAAACCAAATAATCATATGAAAACCATAATTAATCAATCTCTGAAATCCTCATTCAAATAAGAAATTCATTAACATGAAATCATTATGAATCCATTTAATATTAAGTAAAAAATTAAAATTATAATTAAACATAAATAACTAGTCAAGCCATCTAATTTAAATAAATTAAAAGCTTAGGATGGCCTAGTTTAGGTTTGGAACCTAGGTTGTTTCTTAGGCTATGATCAATAATTAAAAGTTAAGAAACAAAATTTTATCATTGATAGTTTAATTAAATAATAAATCCTTAATCATAAATCATTCTTTAAATCATCCTAAAATATAAAATTGAACAACTAAATCAATAAATATCTAAAATCATGAATTAGAAATAAAAGAAAGTATCCAAATAATGAAATAAAATTATTTTTTAATCAGGTTTAAGACAAAATAAAACTTTGAACCTTAATTCAAATCAATTAAGTTAACCAACATAAGGCACTCAAGTTTAGCAAATATTCACATTAACTAAATGTAAGTTGAATTTTAAATAAGTAAATGAAGTTAATCAAACCAAGATTGAATGAACTAAACTAAAATATGAGAAATTTAATAATTATTTTACCTTAAATCTTAATCAAATCAAAGAATTATTAAAGTTGAACATAAACTTAAAGTCATGAAATCATATCCAATAACTATTCATCTTAAAAGATGTTAAAAAAATTAACCAACAAGAAATTTAAATAAATTAAATTAATTGAAATTAAATTAAATTAAGCGATCATTAAACTAAAATCAATCAAACAACTATAATTCAAAAAAACCAAATTATTAAACTTTTAATTAAAAGTTTAAATATGAGATCATTTTAAATTGTAATTAAAATTATAAATTGGTTGAATTAAAATACATTAATTAAATCAAATCAAATTAAATGAAAAGATGGAGTTATTGAATTTAAACAACGTCTAAAATTATTTAATCATATAAACCATGTTTGATAAAAATATATCAAATAAAACCTAAAGGAAGGAATCAATCACTAATTAAATCATTAAAATTAAATTAAATAAAATTAAAACCTAATAAATTTAAAGTAAATAATCAAAGTAAATGAAATGAAATAAATTTAATAAACTTAACTTTTCAAAATCTTAATTAAATCAAAAAATATAAATCAAATTAAATTGAACTCAACAAAATCATTCAAATAAACTTAAAGGGTTAATCAAGATACTTAGGCTCTTAATTTGACCCATAGAATGGATCTTCTTCTCAGGGTAGAAATCTCATTCTACCAGGATTAAGATGTTGAATAGAATGAGTTTTACCCAAAGTGGAACTTATTTTATTCCATATTCTTTAAAAACCTAAATTCAAGTTCAGCATAAAAATAAGCTTAAAATTGGAATGAAATCCAAAAGTAATTAAATTATTTAAATTAAACAAACTTTAAACTCAAATTAAAACTTAAACATAGAAGGCCTAATGTAGTCATACCACACAAGCCTTTCCTTTCACAAATTAGATTGATAGGTCACTGACCCTAGATTTAAGTTAGGACAATGATCTTTGATGTTTTGTGTTGTGACATGATGTTTTCTTATTTTGTGGTATAATATTTTAGACTGGATAGTTAAGAATTTTTTGCTCACTAGTCTAGATGTCAAGGTGCTCTTTTTAGATTAACACTATTTTTTGTAGGGGTTGTATTTAATGGGCCCGCTATCATAAAATATAATAAATATTTAATGCTTACAGGTGTTGCTTAAGTCCTTAAGTATAGCCCAATAAGATAGGAGGGCTTGGTAACCATTGCTACTATGTCTGTATATTTGCATGATAACTACTAGTGTGCTGTATATTTTCCTGATATTTATTTTTCAATATTTAGATATTTTTTTTAGAATTTTAAAATGTAATTTAAGCCTAAAATTAAGTTAGGATCTTTGGGGTTTAAGATTAGCACAAGTTAACTATATTTGGTAGTTCCCTATGGATCTTGAGGAGGTTCCTGAAGAAGGAGACTATCCTGACTAAGGACAACATCGATCTAACTTTTAGTTCTAGGCTAGGTTGTATAAGGGTAAAGTTCGATTGCCCATTTTTCTTTTTATTTGGGGTGTACATTTGCAAGCATTATGTTATTAATTTAATTTAGCTTAATTTATTTTGTAGTACATAATAGAACTGCATGTTTTTTATAGGTTTCTTTTTGTGATTGTTATGTATTATGTGATAAAGGATGGAAACATTAGGCTCTTAAGAAAACTAAAATTTTCTACCCCATTAAATTTAAACAACTCAAACATAAAATGGAAACTTATAACTTTATCATATTTAAAGCCCTATGCATAATAATTAAAAGAAAATAGAAATAACTAAACTCTATGAACCATGCAAGCATATTTTTCATACTTCTTGAATTGGGCGCTTCACCCATTGTACATAAGGGAGCATCTGACCTATGAGGTTGACCACTCTTTTAGGAGAAGTTTGCCTTCTCATATAGATTTAGCCCATTACCTTTTTCTAACTGCATCTCATTATAGGCATGTAATTGCATACTTAAAGTCTTAAAAGAAATTATGAGTCAAAATACTTAAAACACAAAAATTATTGCATTAGTTAAGTGCATAACATACCTATCATGATCTTAGAGTTAGGGAGTGAGTCTAGACTCTTACCATCTTTTCCTAAATACAATAGCCCAACCATCTTGCATTCATAAGACTGAACTCATAGATTTAAAATCATTTAGATGGTATTATCGCAACCTTTCTAAGTGGGTAGTAAGTCCAGAAGAGTTAGAGATTTGTTCATTTCTCAAGTGAGAAAAGAAAATTAATAATTTTCATAAATTAGATTAGGTTGAGCATCTAACTTATGTTAATAGCATTTGTAGACTTAGGTTCTGAAACATCTTATGAAAATAAGTCTTCAACTACTTGGCATTTCTATATCCTTATGCTATTAGAATCTAAGTCTAAATTTCTAATAAAATGTCAAACTCACAAATTCAAAAGTTTTAATTTAAAAAATATAAAGCCTAATAGTATGATAATTGAAATTCTTATTAGGCATCCTAATATCTAAAAGCATTTTCTACTTTTTATTGAATGGTTTCATAAAAGAACTCTTTCATCTTAGAGCATTCCCTATTAAATTTCTGAATTATAAATTCTTTTAAGACAAGCTTTGAAATAGAGGAATTCCTTTCTCTAAGATGTAATTAACTATAAGAGCCGCCTATAGGGAACTACAAACCTGTAATAAATAAATCCAATTCTAGTTTTCCATCTAGTTCAAGGGATTAAATCTCTTGAATATCAAAGACCTATCTACCTTAGGAGTCATTATTAAGTAATCAAATTTATTATAGGGTAATATATTTATCTTTCGAGATAATGTATTTATCCCTCAATAAGATATTTGATTACATAAATAAATATTTTTAAAATCAATATGGAGTCATAAATTTTCTCCATAGATTTTTCTAGCGACTTCACTGGGGAATAATTTCTTTCTCCATCTTTAGAAATAGACTTTTGTCTCTACACATTGGGAATGTAAATATGTTATTCATGAGTTAGGATTGTCTTTCATTTTGTTGGGTAGCTCTCCATTTCATTCTTGGTAGAGCATACTCAACATCTATAAAATAAATTATAGATCTCCTATTTGTTAAAATCGAGATGGGTGCGATAATTTGCACATTTTTAATATCAAAATAAATATTTCTTTTAAAAATTATGGTCATAATAATGATGGTTAAACTCTCCTAATGGGTAAAAGAGTTTGAATTCATTATGTTAATTCAATTTTGTTATAACTTATATAATTTTTTTACTTGAAAATAAAAATGATCAGATAACTCATTTTTGTTGCTACATCTAGAATCAACTTTTCAGTTAATAGTGGTAGATTTCCCATAGGCTCCATCATTAAATTTGGAGTTAGTTTTGAAGACTTGAATATCATTACCAACGTAATGACCATTAATCCTATAGTAATACCTCTATTAAAGAAAAAAAATCTTGTCCTAGTTCTCTAGGGTTCCTCGTAGCACCCTTACTCTTGGTAAAGAGGTATCTATAAAAGGCCACAGGATGATAGGTCTTGTGTTGAGGAAAATAAAACTCAAAAGACACTTGCTCTTTTCTTTCCTAGTACTTATGAGATAGGTTCCACTTCTAAGCATCCACTGATAACCAAGTGTCAGAAGAAAAATAGGATTATAAGGCTTAGAAGGCAGGCCCTTAAAGAAAAAGGAAGAGTGAGTTATTACTGATTGAAGAAGCTAGGGCAAGGGAGTGGTTTACCCTTTCAAATTCTTTTCATCTTTTAAGAGGTAGTAGATTTCACCCTCTTTCTATAGCCCAAGGAAAGGAAGATATATTTAGAATTGCAAGTTATCCACCTTACCCCTTTGCTTATGAAAATAAAAAGATTTTCAAATTAGTGAGTAAAGAAACTCTTGGTAGACTAACAAGTCCTTCATAGAACCTTTGGGTCCTCTACACACCAAGTAGGAGCTTCTGAGGCATGAAAGAAAAAGTCTCCAGGGAACTTAGGAGATAGATTTTAGGAGAAGCAATGGCTATCCAAAATAAAGGAAAGGAAAAGATAGCTTCTCAAGAGAGAAGATGACCCTATCGACCCATGCTAATTATACCTAACTAGTATCATTGCCTAGTAAGGTCACTAACTTGGAATAAAAATGAGTCAACTAATGTGGGGAGGGATAAATTTATCCCTAGGAAAGAAACCAAGAGAGTTTATGTGAGGAAAACCCCATTGGCGAAAGCAAAGTTACACCCAAAGATAACCAAAGAGATCATTAGTTAAGCTTGTTAGAGATAGCCTTCATCACCTTATCTTGGCCTCAAACTGAGGGGAGTGTCATCATCATCTTTAAAAGAGGGATACAAATTCTTCATCTATTTTCTTACAATAAAGAAATTTTAGATGATAGACACCATGGTTTGGGAGCCACTCTTACTGAAGAGGAAATCCTTATCATTCAAGAAAGTCATGAAGGAGAGACATCAACCAAAACTTATGGATGTAAAATGAGTGAAAAATCTAAAGCAATCCTTGACATTAATGGTGTTCCACTTCATTTAATATAAGAAGAAGTGGAAAACATTATGAGGGAGGATGAAGAGAAAAATAAATATAATTCAAGGGAATTTTGACTTAGATCGGATGACCTTTTAGATGATAACTCAAAGCTACTTGTAGCCCATGTCTTTTTGGTAGACATGAGAGTGTCTAAATAGGAGAAAGAAGAAACTCAAAATATTACAAAAGAGGGTCCTATGCCTGATCCAACCAAATAGTGAATCCTTTAATTGCAAAAGAAGGATGTCCAAATTTTAAGAATGGAAAAGAAGATAGAGGAGATGATGACTATAATGCGATCACTCCAAAGTCAAATTCCTACCGCTTCATAACCTTATTCTTTAGAGGAACTAGAGGACACCCATCTCATGGATGATAAGAAGTTTGGTTTAGGGATTATCACCAGTGAATATAAAACAATGAATGATGTATCACCCAAAACTAATTTAAAGTCTCTGGAACAACAAGTGAAAGAGGCATTGGCAAAATCCTAAGGTACAACTCTAATTCCAATGGGTAGACCCTACTCTAAAGTATATGATTATGTACCTTATCCAAAAGGATTTGTACCCACTACTTCTAAAGTATTTGATGGGACAAACAATCCTAAATAACATTTAAAAAACTTCTAGCAAAGTTGATGCAGTGCCAGAGGAAATGATGTTTTATTATTTAAGAAATTTGTCAATAGTTTGATTGAGGTTGCCTTTTATTGGTATGCAAAATTATCAAATGGTTCAGTGCACAAATTTAATGAACTTGAAATTTTATTTGTGATATGATTCTCTGTTATGTAGCATCATGTTATCAGTAGTAACTTAAAAAAATAAAAGCGGTGAATCTCATGTAGATTATATTCTGAGATGGAGGTTTCTCAACCACAAGTGCGATCCCCAGCTACAAGAACAACATGCTTTGAAAATCTTTCTTTGAAATATCCATGGTTTTATAGCCTTTTTTTTTTCTAAAAGGTTTTACTATTAAACCTTTTGAAAATTTATTATCTTTGGAATATCCAAGGTTATATTGCCTTTAGCCTACAAGAGGAAGCTCATAGGGATTCTACAAGACCGAGCTACCACAGAACCTTCTAAATCTAGGAAAGTGCTAGAAAAGAGAATAGGTATTATTGTCTTTATAGTGAACAAAGGAAAAGCTCCAATCCAAGTCTATGTAGAGCAGCCTCCACCACACAGACCACAACAACAATAATCATCGCAACCTAAGAAAAACCTTGCAAGCCCTTTTAATGAAAGAATGAACTAGACTTATTCTTCCAAGAGAGAGGCTATGAGGAAAATATTTAGAAATTTGAAGAAAAAAAATCAGATTGAAAGCTTCTTGATTCAAAGAGGCTAGAAGAAGTCAACAAGGTCAATGACCTAAATTATTGTCCATATCATCAAATGTTAGGTCATACTATTGAGGATGGATTCACTTTTAAAGATTGGCTTGAATGGAATTAAGAGAGAGGGTTGGTGATTATTCTTAAAGAATACCTTAGGGATTCTAGGCAAGGGTTAGGTAAGGTGATCACAGGTGAATCTTCCACCTCTTCTTTAAATGATACATCTCTTTCAAATAATTGGGATATAACTTTTTCCCACTTTCTAAAAGGTATTTGATGAAAAAGTTTAAAAATTTCATACAAGATCATGTGAAGACCTAGAAGATGATCATCTGGTTGATCCACTGGTGTCAGAAGCCATTCCTCCTCAACCCTATTCAACACCATCAGATGCTTAGATGTCTGAAGAGAGTGGTGAGGGAGGAATGATTACTATTTCAGAGAGAGTATTATATAATATGGATGAAGAGGCTAGGCCTTATTTCCTTTAACATTATGTACTTATTTCAAATATTTGAATTAAAAGTTTGCCACAAAAGCATTTCTTATATTTTGGCTATCTCAGATGACTTTGATATAAATGAAGTAGAAAAGCAAGAAAATATGAAAGAAAATTTTCATAATGAATGAGATATACTTTATGAATCAAGATAAATAATAATGATAATTTTATGGATTTGCGGTGGAACTTAATATAGAAATAAAATTCTCAAATTTTGACCAATCTTTGGAAAAGAGCATCAGTGATGAAGGACAGATTGACATACATGACCACTACTTTTGATTTTGGCAACATTACTGAAGTCGATCTCTAAATTGGGAAGGTCCTACCGCCTCGTATACCTCCCTCTAAGGATAAAGGCAAATAGGACATTAATCAATTTCCTAAACTATTATAGAAAGATCCAATAACCAAACCAATAGCTTTTAAGGTTGACTATAATATTTTAGCTCATCTTGGGAAGTTACTTGCTAGGCTAAGCATTTTTGATGCCCTTGTTCTATCCAAAGAAATGAGGGAATCATTAGTTAAAGCATTACTTGACTTAGAGATATGCCTGATGCACCAGGTAGTAACTTTGTTTAATGAGGCTTGCTATATTAAAAAAGTCTCTGGAGTAATTTTCTTTGATGAAGATTTACTTTTGGGGACCATTGACCATAATTAGCCCCTTTATGTTTCAATTAAAGTGGAAAACTATAAATTATCCAGAGACATAGTAGATCCTGGTGCTTTAGTTAATATCATGAATTTTAAGACATTATCATTTTTAAAGATTGATACATAGAGATTTTGTTCTGACAAAATGATGCTAAGGAGGTTTAATGAAATTGGAGAAAAGACTTTCGCTCCAATCACTCTATTATTAGAAATAGATGGGTTAAAAACTAAAACAAAATTTTATTTTATTGATACAGAGACATCTTCTAATGCTCTTTTAGGTAGGCCATGGATACATGAGTATAAAAGAGTTCCTTCATCACTCTACCAATATATTAAAAACATAAGGAATGGAGTGGAAAGCATTATAAATTATGGTATACAACCATTTTTTATTCATGAGATTGAGCTCTACGAAGACACTACTTATTATATGCCTAAAAGGCAGATGCCTAATTTTATGAGATCTAGCATTATTAAGGCATCAAAAATAAATAAATAAATAAAATAAGATATCAAAACAATTTAAAAAGATGAAAAGGGAGAAAAGGAGAAAAAGAAAAAAAAAAGAAAAGAAAGAAAAAAAAAATAGAATCACTTATAATTCAGATTGATTTAGAATCTAACTTTGATGAAGATTCAAATAAAAATGATGCCTTAATAAAGTTTGAGATCTCATTAGAATTAGATAATGATGAAGAGTAGACTCAAGCATCTAAAGATGAACTTGAATTGTCTACATATAAAAAATTATAAATGTATGTGGATAATTTGACTTTAACTCCTTAGTCTCAACATAAAATTACATAGTTAAAAATAAAAGTAGCTCCTAACCTTTTAGGAGAGGTTGGAAAGTTGTCAAACTCTTATTTTGTATTTTAATTTTTAAGCTCAAAAGTAGATGTGAAGCCTAAAGATTCATTTTCTATAGAAATAATAGAACTTCCTTTTAACTGGTATCTTGATGAAAAATGGTTTGATTCCTCATACCTAGCCTAATGGTATAGCCCAATACATGGAGAGATTATGGGATACTAAATATTAAAAAATTTAAAATCCAAATTTAGTTTTGAGTTTGGTACCATTGGACCATAAAATAATAATCAATATTATTTAATGATAAGTAATCATATATAGTGTGATCAACTTTTTGAGAGTTCATCCAATCCCTTGAAAGAATTTTGTCTTGAAACATCACATAATCCAGTTGGTTACTTAATTTAGAATGCACCTCTAAAATTTGAAGAATAAATAAAATCCATTATTGATGAATTAAAGGAGATCAACTTAGGAATTGAAGAATACCCAGCAACTTTATTAGTTGCTATTGGTCTAGAAGACTATGAGTTGATTAATTTACTTCCAATATAAAGATTATTTTATTTGGAATAATGATGAAATGACATGCTTATCTCTAGATGTTGCAGTTCATAAATTAGATATTAAACTAGATGTAATTCAGGTAAAATAAGCCCCTAGATGCATGTGTTTAGAGATTGAACAATAAGTAATTTTTGAAGTAAGGAAATTAATTGAAATTGATTTTATCCTAGAAGAAAAGTATCCTTCTTGGTTAGCAAGTATTGTACCGATAAAGAAAAATAATGGCCAAATATGCATATGCATAGATTTTAGAGACCTGAATAAGGCTTGTCCCAAAGATAAGTTCCCACTGTCGATACCGAAACTATAATGGATATAACCTCATCACATAAAACTTTCTCATTTATGGATAGGTCATCTAGGTACAACTAGATAAAATAGCCCCCGAGGTTGAGAAACATGCGACATTTAGAACCTTTATTAGGATATTCTATTACACGGTCCTGTCATTTTGTCTCAAAAATGTCGAGCTACTTATCAAAGAGCAATGACTAGAATATTCGATGATTTGATTCATAATCAAGTTGGATGTTACATTGATGACTGTTGACCTCACTTTTGGAGTGAGGATTGTTCTCTCCTATCTTAGACCTAGGAGCTCTCTAGACACTTAGACTTTCTTAGTGCTAGGACACTTCTAGTGATTAAGGGAACACTAAATCTAATCCTAGAGACTTAGGCCCATGAAATCTTATACCAAATTGAACCAGATCAAATCTTATACCAAATTGGTTGAAACCAATGCTTCTAACTAATCACTAATTTAATATTAAACATGATCTAAACTTCAATTAGACCCAATTTGGTCAACCCAACCAAATTAGCCTACTTAGCCGAATTTGACCTAAAGGGTCAAATTAAACAAAATCACTCCATAATTTAAATAAAGTCAAATCAAATCTTTCAAAAAATTACAAATGGCCAATTGAACATAGACCTAATCGATGCTCAAGCCAATTTGGTCAACTTGGTCAAATTGGTCAACATGACCCATTTGTCTCAAATTGAACCATATGAACCAAATCCAAATCTAATATAAATTGAATCAAACCAATTGCACTCAATCACTCCAAATGACCAATTAAACTTACCCAAGCCATCATTTTGACCCAATTTGGTCAAAATGATCATCTTAGCTCAACTTGACCCATTTGACCTATTTGGGTCAAATTGAACCAAACCCAACCAAGCCAAGCCCAAACCCAACCAAACTTAGCATGACTCATCTTTGGGTCACCATGGGCCTCCCCAAGTGAGCTAAACCCATGGTGAACCCAGTTTGGGTCAAACCCATTGAACCAAGCCACCCAAATGGGACTAAATCCCCATTTAGGTGGGTTCTCCAACTCCTTACCCCATGGCAGCCACCTTCTACTCTTCTTAGATGAAAGACCACTAACCCAACCTAACCCAAAGCTATTGGGATCAACCTTTGGCCAAGAGAGGGTGAGTTCACCCATGGGAAACCATTGGTCCACCTAAGGGAGAGTGTACACCTCATATAATCCAACTACACTCTCTCAGCCTCTCATCCTCATCCACCTCAGCGGTTCCCTACCATCTCTGATCACTTACTCTGGTCAGATGGTTGCCAAAGGCTGAACCAATCTCAGCTCTTGGTTCAGCTGGGGAGGAGAGTATACTCCTCGCCATCCATTCAAACTCAAAATAAAGCTTCCTTAGAGCATTCCACATAATCCCATACCCTCTCCTGAGCTCCTCTTGCATTCCACCTCTGACGAGACTAGCTCCTAATTAGACCAAGAGTCTATCCATCCAAACTTCTCAAATCTTTACCGAACTCAAATTTACTCTTCCCACACCTTCACTTCACTTCGGTGAGCCAAAATGAATCATTTCCTAAGCAATTCAACCATCGAAAGACGTCTCTAGACCAACTATGGTGAACTTTGTGATGATGCTTGGTCCACAAACTAATCGGAGAGGAGGTAGCTTGAGGTCTTCTTAGCAAGGTTTCATCTCTTCAAGATGGAGCTACTTCTTTTAATGGACCATCAATCAAATCAAGTCTTGGCCTCTAGGTGTTGCTATGTTTTAAGTGAATCAGGTTTTCATGTGATCTCCACCATATGATCTCCCAAGATTCATTCCCTGATCATTTTGGAGTCAATTTCACCATCGAATGAGCTTTAGAGAGCTCAGATTGAGTGACAGAAGGTAGACAATGTCCATCTTTCGGTGCTCGCAAGATGACAAATCATCAATCGTCTATTACACGTGATTAAAATGAACAACCATGATTAATCACATTAGAAATCTTGATTTAAGCAATTTGAAATCATGAGAATAATCTTGACCAACTGATCTAAGATTAAATGGTCGAGATGAAATCGACTGCCACCACTAAGTCACCGTCGGTCGATCAAGGCATCGATAATTTAAAGGATTAATTAAGGCTTGAAAATGTAATTAAATGTACAAAATTTTTTTAAAAAATCATAACTAATTATTAAAAAAAGCTAAAAAAAACAAATAAACTCATTTTGGAAAGGTCAGATAAAGAAGAATTTAATAAAACTAAATTCCAAAATTAACACTTAATGAATAGTGCTTAATCATAATTTGAAGCTTAGGCTAATTACCTTAATTAAGGCCAAATTACTTGGCTAATTAATTCTAAATTTAGTGGGATGATTCTATGGGATGTCCTCTATCTCCTATAATTTTCTTGAAATTATTTATCATGTAGCTTAAAGATTGAAGAATTTCAAACTTAATTACCCTATTTATTTAATTAAATTATTATTAAAATTGGTAAATAGTAAAAATTAAATAATTAGTGTTTATTAATCAATGTAAATAGTGGGTATAATGAGAGAAATAGTTAAGACCCCTCTCCTAATTAGTTTTCCAAATATACTTCTTCAAGAGAGTTATTTAATATGTTTAATAATTAAGAAATAATTAAAAAAATCAATGATATAACAAAAAAAATTAAAAATTGATTTAGATATTTCAAATATAATCCATTAATCCCTTTATGTGTTTAATAGCATAAAGTTATTAAAGAAATTATGATTATCCCATAGGTGTGGGAAAATCATAAGAGTATTTAACTTAGAGTTTTCTCTCCTTTAATTTAATTAACTCCTAAGCATGAGACTAATTGCATCAGACTTCTTTAGATGCATTGTTAATTTTATTTTCCCAAAGCATATCATTAAAGGCTCATGATCAAGTAGTTAATTAAATTAAAGAAGCTTGGGGAAGGGTAATTAAGTTGGTGTGCTTAATGGCTTGAACCTAATAAACTCATAAAATTTATTCAATTTTCTTTTTTAAATATGTCAAATCACTAACATGGGATGGGGTAAATCCAAAGTATCATTTCCCATCTTTAAGTTTTAACAACTTAAACATCAAAATGAAACTTTATAAAAACTTTAGTTAGCATTAAGGAATATTTATTTGGGTTGCTTGTCCTAAGGATTCAATGCAATTGAATATGTTATGTGGCAACATTTAATTACTTTCTTTCAATTATTATAAATGTGCATGCCATTTGTTTCATATGTTCATGTTTTTTAAAAAAATAAGAGAAATATAAGAATATGATTGCATTTAAGTTGCATGTGTTAAATAAGTGTTACTATATGGTGTGGTTATTATCACTAATAAATCTCAATGTATTTTTGAAACTATAAGTTAATAATGAATAAAAATGTGTGAAGTTTAAGTTAATGATTGTTATAAATACCTGATGAAGTTTTCATTTAGTTGTAACTTAAAGATAGTAAAGGATTGTTTTATATTTATATTTCATGTGTATGTTTACATGTATTTGGGTTAGCAAGTACATAGTCTGAACATCCCAAGAATATGAGGTTTTAAGTAGGCCCAAGGAGAACCTAGATAATCTCACTTTCTTGGTTTAACATTGGCACATACTTGGTTAATTTCATTTATGTGCATACATGTGCTAGAATTTGGGATAAAACTTTACTTTTTCATGTCACTAAACTTTTTATGAACGTGGTGTTTAATTTTAGGATGTGGGACACCATGCAGATCTTAGGGGGTACTTTTTGAAGTGAACGGGTATGTCATTAAGGAATGATGTACTATCTCAAAAGATAGAAATCACCATCCTATAATGGACCTAATCACCTAATAAGAACTCATAAGATATGATGGGTCTTCGAATGTACTAGAGATCTTTCCCCTACTTTTCATGAAAACATAAAGTAGGGTTTATTTTAAGCCGGGTTCGTTAAGTTCCATATGGAGGCAAGCCCCCATAATTACTTACATCCTAAGGAATGAAATTCTTTAAGAACACTCTTGAAAAGTTTATGATCTCCAAATAAGCAAGACCATTATTTGAGTTGACATTTTATTATTTGAGTTGACATTTTATAATCTCATAACATAAGATTATGAAATTGCCTAAGAGGTGAAGATTTATGCTTGTAGTTTGAAGAAAATAGTTATCTCGAATCCTAAGCTAGGGAGCTTTGGTACAAACCACAAGCACGTCTTAAATCTAATTGAAAAATGGACATAATGGTCTACCTCCACAAGAGAGATAGACGTCGATCATTGGACTTACAACCACCAGAGTGGTCGCCAACACTTCCTACACTTTAAATCCATGTGGCCAAGTCTTATGTATTGAAAGATGGTTAGGCCGTTATTATTTAGAAAGAGACTAAGTCCTTAAACTCAACCCTAAAGAGACCAGAGCATGAGTGGCATGAATTCATGACTTAATCTAATGCAAATTTTATCAAATTTATTTGATTCTTTTGGGCTCTTTGTTTTGATACAGGCTATGGGATTTTGTATGCCCAAATGCATGAGAACTTGATTATGGGCCAAATCAAAAGAGAAAGGGGTGTTCTTCCATCAAAGGCTCTCATAGGTTAAGCATTTATTCTCTGGCATAGATGAAAGTCCCCTCTTAACAAGAGTAGAAGAATATGACATGCATGATGTTATACATACAATCATCCAGCTAAGGGGTTGCTAAATATTTTTATTATCTTGATTTAATTCATAGACTTTATGGTGATGTTATGAGTTATTTTAAATTTTAATTATGAGTTATTAATTCAAGTAGAAAAATTAATTTTATCCTAAGAGCCTACCACATCCAGGCCACACGTTCAAACATCAAACATGAAGAAATTAGAAAAAGTATGCAATTTTAGTGCACAATCTAAACACAACATCAAACAATTTTATAGACTACCATAAAAGAATAAAAGGCCAGTGTGGTCAGGTTCCACCGTACACCCCGAAAAGAAAAAAAAAAAGATGGGTAGCCACGCTCTCCCCTTATATAACCTGGATTAAAAAAATAATACATGCTTTGGGGGTCTTCTTTTCTTCATTTCTTTCTTCTCTTTCTTTTGACTTGATTTGCTCCAGAGGCATCATAGAGCACCCCAGGGACTAAGCCTTCTAGCCACTACTCATCCTAATCCCCCATAACACTTATCCTAATTTCTAATATAAAATTATATTAAAAATAGGAAAAGTAAATTTAGCTACACCTACAAAATAAATATTAGCTAAACATACCATATAACCCAAATAGTTATATGAATAATTTGGACTTAGCACCCCACACATTGGTAACCAAGCCCACCTGTCCTAACGTGGGTTATGCTTAGGGGCTAATCAACCTGCACATCAAAAGCATTTATATTTTTATTACAACAGCCCCTTAAGCACAACCCCTACAGAAAATATGATTAGGCTAATAATGGCCTAACATCCAATCTACAAAACATACACACTAACATCCAGTCTAAAATATTACATCACAAAATAAAACATCCATCACACATACACTGCCCTAACTTAGCACTAGAAGTGGTGACTTAGCATTCTAATATGTGTGCTTAAGGCTTGTGTGGTATGTCTTAATTAGGCATTAATGTTGAAGTTTTCTAAGTGTAAAAGAATTCAATTTAACATGGAATGTTGGTTTCAGTTTAAGTTATTTAGTTGATTTTGTAATTTTTAATTTTGTAATTTGTTTGGTTCCATAAGACCCTACACTTAACATCTAAGTGTTATAAAGAGAAGAAAGAGGATTTCCCTCTTTCATCCCTACCTTAAGTCATTTTCTAAAGCATGTTATTATGATTTAGTTTCCTTTAGTGAATGGCTTATTACATGTTTTAATCAGTCCTAGGTTTGGGTTCACCTTAAATAACCTTATTCAATGTGAAAGCTTCTTCAGAATAATTGGAATGAATTACTATCACATGACACATGTTCATTCATTTCTTTCCATCACATATAACATTCACATGATTAGATCCTAAGTATACCTACATATGCAATATGTCTTAGCACACTTAGATGATGAATGTAATTAAGTATATTTGAATTTTATATTTCATTTAATTGAATTAATATGAATGCATGTCTTTTTTAATAGAAAAAGGACTTCGATCCATTAGCTACATGTACACTCAAATGTATAAAAGTTTTAAGCAGGTACGGCACCATTGTTTCGCACCAAGGGAGTGAGCTAAAGTCATCCTTAGGGCTACTTAAAGTTGTGCATCCCTGAGATATCCCAACTAATATACCCACTATTCTCATATACATATAAATGTATACACAACTATAAGGATGAAGAGTCATGCAAAAGAAGAAATTAATTTGATTGAATTATGACTTTCTATTCATTAGTCACATTACACTTACATATGTGTAAGAGATATGAGTAGGTAATGTGCCATTATTTTGCACCAGGGGAGTGAGGTAAAGATCACCTTAGGCTACTTTAAAGTGTAAGGCCCTGGATGTCCAAACTAATATACCACTCTTCTTATATACATATGAATGTACAATTAACCATAAGAAGAAGAAGTCATGCAAAATGTTGTGTTTGATTCGATCATATGATTTACATATGTGATATTAAATTCTTTCTAAGCCTTAGCATGGACATACATAGGAATGGATTTGGACAAATGTTGTGTTCTTTTCAAATGAACTATACATTTGTAAATCCTATGTAATCCCATGCAAAGTAAAGAGAGAAGACTTCATACCATGTATCTTAGATAATAACACATGCAAACTCATAAATGTTTCATAATTATCATCACCATATATTATAATTGATTTATACACTTTGAAAGTATTTTTTTTTATTTAATAGTGATAATAGCCACTTTTTTTAATTTAAGTCAACACATGCAATTTGGCATCAAAGAAATTATTTTGTTTTATTAATTTTAGAAAGAGATGAATGCATGATCATATATGGCAAACAACATTTAATATGATTGGAAAGAAATAAAAGAACAAAAGCACATGATTTCATTCAATTCAATTAAATCGTAAGGGCAATCATTTTAAATAAGATCATTTAAAACAAACTAAAGCTTCTTAATGTTTCTGGTTTCATGTTTGATTTGATTCCAGAAATATAAGAAGAGGTTTGCTAATCCTATTCCATGCCCCATGTTCATGATTTAATTTGGTTTAATAAGAAATAATTAAGTGAATTTTATGAATTAATTAAGTTGGATCCTTAATTAAATCAATTAATTACCTTACCTATGCTTCTTTAATTTGATTAACCACTTAGTTATAAGCCATAAATGACATGAACATGTGAGGAAATAAGATTGAAATCCTCTTAAAGAACCTAATGCAATTGGCTCATAATTAAGGATTAATCAAGTTAAAGATTCTAATTAAATACTTTTATGAATCTCCCATGCTTATGGGTTGATCATAATTTCCTTAAAGGGTCTTTATGTTGTTAAACACATAAAGAGGAACCCTTAATTTGATTGTTTGTATTTAAGGTTGATTGATTTGATTTATTTGAATGATTTAGTTGAATTGATTTGATTTGATTAGTGTTTGTTACATTTGTTTTGTATTTGTTTATCTTCATGTAATTTGATTAATTTTAATTATGTTTTGATTCAATTAAATCTTGATAATTCAATATCCTTTTAAATTAATATCTAATTCTTTTCTTTGATTATAGTTATGTGATTTAATTTTATGTTTATTTGATTGAATCATGGTTCATTTATTTGTAGTTTGATTGGATTAGATTAATTGAGATTTTATTTTGATTTTAATTGAGTTTGATTCTTTGTAATTAGAATTTTATTAATCTCATCCATTTGCCATGTTTATCAAAGTTTGGTTTGTATTTTAATTCATTTGATAGTTAGTTTATCATCATTTAAGATGTTGAATGTGATTTGATTTGATTACATATTAAATTGATGAGATTTCTTTATTTGATTTGATTTGATTAGCTTTATTGATCATGGGTTCTTTTCAATGTGATTATTAGTTTAATTAAGAAGTGTTTAGGTTATTATTAAATTAAATATTTAATTTTAATTTTGTCATATTTATTTAGTTGATGATGTAATTAATGACTTAATGATTTAGTATACTTTAGATTTGAGGCATTTAATTGTATTAATTATGTTCAAATTTATGTTTAATTGCTTAAGTTTAATATGATTAATTTGATTAACTTAATTAGCTTATTTAAGTGTGATCAATTATTAAACTAAATAAAGATTTGTTTAATTTTTTAATTTGATTTCATATTTATTTAGGTTAATGATGCAACTAATGGCTTAATGATTTAAGTTTAAATTAAGATTTGATTGGCATTTAGTTGCATTTTATGTTTGGTTAAGCTTAAGTTTAATATGATTAATTTGATTAACTTAATTAGTTTATTTAAGAGGTGTGATCAAATTAATTAGTATATTAACTAACTGTTTGATTTGAATTAATTTTAATGTAATTTATAAAGTTAATTTGGTTGATTAAGATGATGGATTAATTCATTAAGTTTGTATTAATTAAATAAATTAATTAAGTTTGATTAAGGGTAATTAAATTTTAAATCATTAGATTAATTTTTGTTTAATAAGAGATTAATGACTTAATTACCCATATATGACTTATTTGATTTGATAGTTTTAATTAGCATTTACTTAAATTTTATTGACAAAGGGTTATCATTGTTTATCATTTGATTAGATTAAGATTTAATTGTTTATTTTATTTCAATTAATGTTGATTATTCTCATAGTTAGGTTTGATTTTCTTCATTTATTATGATATGGGATTTGTTGAGGTATATGTCTTAATGGCTAATTATTCATCTTATTCCAAATGGATTAAATTTTAAATGTGATTTAATCATATCTTAATTAAGTTTACTTTAGTTTTATTTGGTTTAATTTGATTACTATTAAATGATTATGTTGAATTGGTTGATTAATCAATTTGATTTTTAGTTTATTTAATGATTAATTAACATTTAATTTATTTTAATTTGTTAAGTAGTTTCATATGATTAAAATTCAATGCTTGGTGTAGGTATGACAATATTAGTTTGGTTTTATATCAAAGTTTCATTGATTTATTCTATTATGAGTTTGATTTAAAGATGTAATCATTTATGTAAATTTCATCAACTCATAAAGTTTAGTTAATTTTAACTTCATTTGAGTGATATATGATATTTTTTTTGATTTAAAGTTTGATTACCAATCATTTGGGTATTATGTCATTTCTGATTTTGATTTGGTATTTAAATTACTTTTAGATTATGTTTTAATTAATGCCTTAATTGATTAAACTTTAATCTTAAGTGTTTGTTTAGGATTAATTAGGCTTTAGAAAATCACATTATTTTCTTGAGGGTCCTAGATGATAACTGAAATGATTTAAGTTATTTTGAAGATTTTTCTGTAATTTTATGGATTTTTATTTGGTTTGTTCCATTAAAATGGACAATTTGAACTTCAAAATTTACTTTCTCCCAATCCAGAAGTCATTTTCACTTGAGATTTTTATGGTAGGTGTGTTTTAACTTTTCTTTTAATTCTAAAAATTTTAATTCAATCAGACTTGTATTTTTAGAGTAATTAATGAAATTTGATTTTCACTAAAACTTAAATTAAGCCGAAACCATTAATTGGAATATGGAGATTTTTGGTTCGTTGGATTTCTCATGGAAATATAGATCCAACAAGCCCTTATTTGTAATTTTCCGCTAAGTATTTTATTTTTTATGAATTTTTAAATTTTAGGACACTTAAATAATTTTTAAAATAAAAAAATAGGTGATTTTCTCACAACATGCCGAAAGCATTGTCAAGAATGCATGCCACGCGGGCACCATGATTTGCCGATGTCACATGGCACACGGTGCGCAATGCTCAAGTGCATGGCTCACTCACATCAAAGAGTAGGGAAAGGATGACGACGACGGACATCACATGGATCGACGGTACAAAGCATGACCGGATCTCAATCGTGATCCGTAGATCCAAATGCATTTTTATGAATTTAACCACATCGCGATGATAGCCTTAGAGGCAAGATCGATGGTATCTTTTACAAAAGTGGGACACTATTCATTCGAAGAGATTTTTTATAATTTTGAACCAAGTTTCTTCCGATTAGGCTCATTTTCATGATGATTTTCAGCAAAAAAATCTTTTGATTCATATTAGGACTAAACATATTGAAAAATGTAAGGCTTTTGCGATGTACTTCGTTCAGTTACGTATTGCTACACAAATAAAGTTCCTAAGGTTATTTAAGTTTGGTGAAATTACCTTGGGGGATGGTTTTGATGAAGATCCGGAGGTGGACTAGGTGTAAGAGGAAGCTTTGGAATGAGTGTAGCCTTCGCCATTACTTCAGAATGATGTATCTTCTGGTGCTTACCATTTTTTCTCTAGAATACACCCGGTTTTGATTTTTTTAGCTCAAGAGAAGTGGGGAAGTGGTGGTTGGTTGCTTTGGGAGCTCTAAGAGGGTCTCTAATGCCAAAATGATATCTCTTTACTATCACTATTCTCCCTCTTTTAACGGTGGCTGAAATTTGAATAAATGTGATGGGGAGGTCGTCGTGATGGATGCTAGCTTAATTGAGGACTTTGGATTTAGCTCCCAAAGTATTCATTCTTTGCTATATGATCCTCCATTGAATGCCATGGATGGGGGAATGCATGTGATAGGAGAATTACATGAGGTTGGGTGGAATCCTATGTTGAGGAGGATCCATGAGGGATTTAATTGGCTTTGGTTGATTTTGGGTTGATCCCAAATGGGTTTGGATCGGGTTTGATTAGCCCCCGATAGGTCATGGCTTAGTTTTAAAGGATTTGGCTCAATTTGGGTCATATGGGTCATATTGGGTCATATCAAGTTTGGTTGACCAATTGGTCAAATTGGGTCAAACCAAGGCTTAGGTTAGGTTCAAATAATAATTTATAGAGTTTTGGCATGATCAATTTGATTTAATTTGGCTTAGGATTGATTTTGACTCATTTGGATTCAAATGGGTCAAATTGACCAATTTGACCAAAATTGGCCAAATTGGCCTAGGTTATGGGTTGATTCAAGTTCAATTAGCTAATTGATGATGAACGTAGCCTTTGGTTTGAATCAATTTGGATTTAATTTGAATTTTGGCTGATTTGACCCTTTAGGTCAGTTTGGGCTAGGTTGGGTCAAGTTGACCAATTGGTCAGATTAGGCTCAATTATGGCTTTGGTCAAGTTCAATAATCAACTTGGAATGAACTTGAGCCATTGGTTGCAATCAGTTTGGGTTAGATCATGATTTGACCTAATTTGGTCCTTTAGGCCAATTTGGGTCAACTTGGATCGAATGGCCAAGTGGGCTTGGTTTGGCTCAATTAGTGGTCAAGTCATATTTAAATATTAATTTTAGGTTGATTCAAATCATTGATTTCAATCAATTTGATGTAGGATGAGTTTTGGTTTTGGTTCATTTAGGCTAAGGGTTGACTTGGTCAAATGATTAAGTTGACTTGGTTTGACCCAATTGATTGCAATTGAGCATCCTAAGGTGATCAACAATCATTGTGGAAGGTTTTGGTGAGCTTGGTTCAATCCAATTTGGGTTGGATTGGAAGTTGGCTCAAATGGGTCTTTTAGGTCAAGTGGACCGAAGTGGGCCAATTGGTTTGATTTTGGTTTGATCTGAGTTTAGTTGAACTTATATATGAGCCCTGGGTGAAATATAAATTCAACGACAATCAATTTGAGTCTAAGAGATTTTGGCTCATTTGAAATTTTCAAGTCAAAAGGGCTAGGTTGGGTTTGACTTGGGTTACTTTGATTTGATTTGATGATGTAGGTTTTTTTTTATATTTGGATAGATAATTAGATGAATGATTGATTCAAGAGAAAATCTATTAGTTTCTAGTTGATTTGGATAAGATTTGGCTAAGCCCATGAAATTGGCTTAAGGGTTTGGATTTAGGTTTGGATCATGGTTTGAAGTTGAGTTTGAGTTTGAATTTGATAAATTGATCGAATGGTTGAATTGATCTTTGAGAAAATCAATTGAATTTGGATTGATTTGGATTTGGTTAAGGCTAAATCCATAAGATAAATCAGGGCTTAGGAAGAATTTTGATTTGACTTGATTTTATGTTTCAATCATTTGGAGTCAAATTTAGAATTAGATTTGGAATTTGAATTTGAGTTTGAGGTTTGGTTTGAGATTTGAATCTGGGTTTGATTTGAGAAGGTGCATATGGAGTGGGTTTAGGCTATAGGGTAGGTGATTTCCTTAAGTTTTAAGGTATGGCCTAATCCTATGATTAATCCATCTAAGTCTCTAGGCTTAGGTTAAGTGTTCACCTAATAATTAGAAGTGTATTATGACTAAGGAGTTCTTAGTGTGTAGAAGTGTCCTAAGTCTAAGAAGAAGTGGTTGAGAGCTCACTCCAAAAGTGAGGTCAACAATGAACAAAATATTTTTATGTAACCTTTGCATGGTTTTAGTTCCATGCTTGTGGATATGTTTACATGTATTTGAATTAGCAAGTGTATAGTCTAGACATCTTGGAAATATGAGGCTTTAAGTAGCCCCAAGGAGGTCTTAGATAATCTCACTTCCTTGGTTTAACAACGGCACATACTTGCTTAAATTTCTAATACATGTTTGCATATGTTTAGCTAGAAGATTAAATCATTCTCTTCTATTAAATTCATGCATTAATGATCATTAAGTGTGCAAAATATGAGTATACATTGCATGTATAAGTATATATTAAATCAAATATTAGGAAAAATGAAAAAAAAATGAAAAAGTGTGTATGCTATTGATAATGAGAAGTAGTGAAATGTTATTCATGTGCTGGTGACTAAATTTTATTTATCATAAGATGCCTTTCATGTTTGAATAAGATTCCTCAGAACTAATAAATTCCAACAAAATTAGGGGAGGTAGAAGTCATCCCCCAAAACATACCCAAAAAGTTTGAGATTAATTATAGGATTAATTAAGGGCTAATTAGAAAATTAATATTACCATTAAAACCCAAAATCAGAGAATGATATAATTCAAAATATATTAAAACCAATTTTAGAATATTCTAGATTGAATTATCTTTCAGTAGAAATTTACCTCATATTTTTTTGATTTTAATTTAGGGAGATATGAATTTTTAAAGCTTAGAAGATTAATTAGAATTAATTAAAACCTAATTAAACCCCTTAGTCCAATAGCTTGACATGCGGCGGTGGCAGTCAGCATGCTTTACACGCGTCACGCTATGGGCCACCACATAAACATCCCATCATGGTAGGACAGGCGGCGACGAGACGCGGATTGATACCCTCCATTCAATCAAGGATCAAATGGCCAGGAATCACCCCATGGTTTTAAAGGATAAAAGGATTTTTAAAGCATGTGTTTAATCTTGGCTGTCCATCCAAAACACGTGGATGGACAGCCAGGATTATCCATGTTCTTCCCTAAGGATCATAGGAACTGTCCATGATCTAAGGCTTGATCCGAGCTCGATTGAGCTCAAATTAGGATAAAATTTTGCACACACCATCATACACTAATGGAAATCTTATCCAACGATTGAATTTTCTTTCCATGACACTTTCTTTCACAAAGGACCAACACCTCTTAAATCTAATGGTCAAAAAATGCCATACTTCACCGGAGGTGATCACCGACGCTCAATTCCCTTGGAGGAGCTTCGTCTGGTTGAGACGAAGCTGTGGTGAAAGAATTAGCTCCTAAGGTTGGGTAGTTTGGTGTATGGACATACCGTCAAACACTAAAATTTTGCACACACCATCATACACTAATGGCAATCTTATCCAATGGTTGAATTTTCTTTCCATGACACTTTCTTTCATAAAGGACCAACACCTCTTAAATATAATGGTAAAAAAATTCCATACTTCACTAGAGGTAATCACCGATGCTCGATTCCCTTGGAGGAGCTTCGTCTGGTTGAGACAAAGCTGTGGTGAAAGAATTAGCTCCTGAGGTTGGGTAGTTTGGTCAATGGACCAACTCCCCTTGCTCTTTCTTATGGATTTGATTGAATTGGACTCCTCCTTGCCTTGGAAACTTGAGGGAGAGCTTAGGCAAGCTCGATTTGGTCCCCAGAAGCGTGCAAAAATTATCAATTGTAGTGTGGAGAAAGTTAGGAATTCTATGGAGCCCCCTTATTTTCAAATGATGAAAATTGAGAATGGTTGATTTCAATTCCATCTTAGGAAGCTTAGGAACACTCTCTTATGGCTCCTAACACTCTCTAGCACTCAATCGACAATGAGCATGTGTGTTTCAAGTGAAATTAGAGGGAGTATATCTCCCCCTATGGCAATCGAACGGTCGAAGCATGGTTTGCCATTTTGATCCAATTATCCATATGGAAAGGGTTATTTTGGCTGTTTGAGATTAGCACATGGTCGGTTTGAGCTAAGGAGTGGATTAGTAACCTCCCATGTGCTTCAAATCAAGTGGAGGGAGGTTTTCAATTTGGCCAATTTGAGCTATGGGGTCAGTTTTGGCCTTGGGTCCATTTGGCCTAACCCAAACCCATTTTGTTGGGTGCACCACCCTCCATAGGGTCCACTTGACCTATTAGGAAGGTATCAAGTTGATATGAAGAGAGCTTGACCATATTCCCATGGATTTGACCAAAATTTGTTCTATGACCTAGGGGTAAAATGGTCATTTGGCTGATTTGTGAATTTGGATATGTTGGGTATGTTGATAAAATAGGTTTTGTCCAATTTCATTGGATTTTGACTTCATTATATATGGTTTGGCTCATGTTGACCATTTAGGTCAAAATGGGTCAACTTGGGTCAAGTTGACCAATTGGTCAAATTAGGGCAAACTAAGGGTTGGGTCAAGTTCATATGACCATTTAAAATATTTTGGTGGCTTTGTTCTGATTCAATTTGGTTTAGATTTGAATTTGGTTCATATGACTTCATTTAGGTCAAATGGGTCAAGTTGACCAATTTGACCCATTTGAGCTATTTGAGCTAAGTCATGGGTAGGTTAAAAGGTTTGGTTAGTCATATGAAGTGGATTGGTATCTTTGTTTCCAATCAATTTTGGTTAAGTTTGAATTTGGCTCAATATTACCCCTTTAGGTCAAGTTGGGTTCAAGGTCAATTGGGCTAGGTTAGGTCTAGTTGGTTGAGGCTTTGGTCAAGTTCAACAAGTGATTTGGAATGAACTTGACCCATTGGCTACAATCAATTTGGCTTAGATCAAATTTTGACACATTTTGACCTTTTAGGTCAAATTGGGTCAACTTGGCAAGTGGCCAATTGGGCTAGGTTAGGCTCAAATGTTGACTTGGTCAAGTTCAAACATAGTTTATGAATGAACTTAGATCATTGGTTTCAATCAATTTGGCCTATGGTGGATTTTGGCTATTTTAGATTTTATTTTAGCTATGTGTTGAATTGGTCAACCCTTAGGTTTGACTTAGTTTGACCCAATTTGATTAACTGATTATCCCATGATGATTGTTGATCATGATGAGAGGCATAGGTGAGTTTGATTCAATCCAATTTAGTTAGGATTAAAATTTGGCTAATAAGGGTACTTTAGGCCACTTTGGGTCAAGTGAGCCTAAGTGGGTCAAATGGCTTGGTCAAAGCTTGATTTGAGTTTGATTGAACTTGTATATGGACTTATGATTGAAACATAAATCCATTTGCAAGTGGTTTAAAGTCAAAAGTGTTTTAAATCATTTGACAATTTCATATTCAAAGAAAGAATATGAAGGGATTTGGGGTTTGATTTTTGAATTGGATTTTGATTTAGTGATTGAAGTTTGCATTTATATTTGGATTTATCATTGTAGGGTTGATTAAATCATGAAGGAAAAATCAAGAGTTTGGCTTGATTTGAAGTTGATTTAGCTTAGTTCAAGATTTTGACTTGAAAGGCTTAGGTTGGATTTTGAGTGGATTTGAGTTTGATTTTGGAAGTGGTTTTGATTGTTTATACATTTCATTTATATATGTGAATATAAATGAGAATACAAATGGGTCATGAAATTTAAATTTGAAGTGATTTGATCATGATCTAGCTAGTCTTTTAAGGAGGATTTAAAGGACTTAGGAAATTTTGGAGTTTGGAGCTTGAATTTTGGATTTAGATTTGATTGATTTATATTTATATTTCATTTATATATGGGAATATAAATGAGAATATAAATGAGTTATGAAAATCCCATGAATTTGAATGATTTGATCATGATTTAGCTAAGTCCTTAAAAGGAAATTAAGGAGAAGGATTTTAAATTTGGAATTTAATTTTTGGATTTGATTTGATTGAATTGTATTTATATTTCATTTATATATGTGAATATAAATTAGAATATAAATGAGTTATGAGAAAATTCCATGAATTTGAATTGATTTGATCATGATTTTGGCTAAGTCCTTAAGAGAAGATTAAGGACTTAGGAAAGATTTGGGCTTAGGGATTTCATTCATGGATTTAAATCATGGATTTCAATCACATGGAGTTGATTTGAGTTTGGAGAAAATCAAATAAGATCAATTTGGGGTTTGACTTGAAGGAAGGAAGATGAGGAATGGTTCAAGCTAAGGGTAGGAAAACTTTCCTAACACCCTTAAGGCATGATTTATTCCTATGGCTAACTCTTCTAAGTCTCTAGGGCTAAGTTGAGTGTCCACCTAATCACTAGATATGTCTTAAGACTAAGGAACTCTTAAAGTCTAAGAGAAGTCCTATGTCTAAGATGGAGGGTTGAGTTCATTCTAAAAATGAGGTCAACAAAGGGGGCCAATAGGTATGACGGACATCACCGCGTATTGGTGTTGACCAAATGATCAACAACACCGAAAGATCACAAGCACTAATAGAAACAATCTATCCCTAACCCAAGGTGTAGAAAAAATCTAGAGCTTAGTGCAATGTGACTCTACTTATGTCAAGGACATAAGAGAGAGAGTGGAATCCACTAAAGGATAAAGTATGTGAACCTTCCATTAGGGAAGCAGGTTCAAGTCATCCATAAGGGGATTAGAGGTTTGATTTAATTTGAGTCTCACTAAGGAGAAATTTCCACTAGGGAAGAGGGTTGAATTTGTTTCAATTTTTTGATTTGGATTTTGATATGGACCTTGTTAATTTGTGATGGATTGCACTGAATAAGAGCCATGGAGGTCAAGACCTAACTCAGATTTACCAATCCAAAGAGGTAGTCTACTAAACACGTAGTAGGACTAGCCAACCAAAGGGATGCCTTTTGGCATGCAGCAACTGTACTAAGAAGAAAGCGTAGTAAACTTACATCCTCCGAAGTAGAGACTAGTTGCAAAGGTAATCTATTGGCAAGGCAACAGATTGAACCCAACCTAGGGCTGACTATTGAGTGAATGCCACTGGGGGACTTAGATTAAATCAAAGATAGTCAAGATTAATTTCTTTTTTAGATTTGTTTATTTTAATGGATTCCATTGGTCTGTGATGGGTCATACTGAGAAGGAGCTCATATCAGCCTAGACCTATCTCAGATTTAGTGAACCAAAGGAAGTAGTTTCTCGGTCGATGGAAAAACTATCCAACCAAAGGAGTGCCTTTCAGTTTGCAATGATCAAATCAAGGGAAGAAAGCTCGAGGACTTACATCTTCCACTAGAAAATAGCACTGGGGTGATTGGTTACTTTGGGCAATAAATTGAACCCGACCTAAGGCTGCCCGTCGGTTTGTGACAATCATGCTAGAAAGAATGCTTCATAGTCTTACATCTTTCTAAGCGGAATGATTGTCGGGGTAACCTGCTTATGGAAAAAATTGAACGACCAGGGTGACTTCTGAGTGCCGACCTTGAGACTTATCTCAAATCAATGGTTAATTCTTAGGGAGTTCTGGTCTAAAGATAGGATGCCTGCTTGGGAAAAGGGGCCCTTTGGGGGCTTGAAATCTTAATCCACAAGTAAATTAATTTTATTTATTTTGTTTGGTTTGTTTTATCATGGACCCTGTTAGTTTGTGAGGGATCAAACTAAGAAAGAGCTTATATCAGCCTAGACCTATCTCTGATTTACTGAACCAAGGGAGAATCTGCGCATCCGCTGAACAAATTTTCCAACCATAGGGGTGGCTACTAGGAAAGCGGGACTATCTAATCCAAAAGTAACCCAGGTAGTGTCTAAATGGTCTCGCAAAGGACGTGATCCAAATAGAGTGCGGGCAAGGGATGGGGATGCTAAAGGGCTTAATCCAAAACCTAGAGATGATGACATTGCTAGTCATATATCCAATAGGTATTCGGTGTCCAACTAAAGGATAACGCACGGGGACTCACATCTACCAAGAGTGGGTATCCACCAGGTGAGTCGCTATCAGCATAGAACCTAAGGTGCCCATTAGTTTACAACAATCAGCCATGTAAGAAAGCTCAAGGACTCACATCCTCTTATAGAAAAATTGACTGCTAGGGTAGTCTATCTTCGACTCGATAGGTGTCATCCGACCTAGGGTGACTACTAGGTGAATGCCACTGGGGGACTTATGTCGACTCAAAAGTAGTAATGAGAAAAGGAGCCTCTAGGGGACTTATCCTAAACCTCAAATACACTCGACCTAGTTAAATCATGATGGCTAGTTCAAGAAGAAGGCACTGAGACTCACATCTTCTTAAGCATGGGCAACATGATGTAGCTTACTGGCTAGGCAGAGAAGTCTACCATACTAATAAGGTGCTCATTGGTTTACAATGGTCAAGTTAGGAAGAAAGTGCAGGGACTCACATCCTCCAACAAGTGACCACTGGGGTGACATACAAGCGAGGTAATATGTAGACCTGACCTAGAACAACTAATGAGTGAGTGCCACAGGAGGCTTGCTCCCATATCAAAATAGCTTGAGATAAAAGATTAATGTTTCTTGTGTACATGTGTCAAAAGGAATAGGATGCCTCTATGGGACTCTTACATCTACCTTAAACATGCTAGGGGATTTGATGAAATGATGCCACAGATGAAAAAAAATATTTCTACTAAGAAAGGATGCCACTTGGGTTCTCTCACACCTAACTTAGTTATGCTAGTCAAAATAGGATGCCTCTCGGGTTCTCTTACACCTATTCTAATAACATCAGAGATTGTGTTTGTGTTGTGAAAGAGGGATAGGATGCCACAAGGGGACTCTTACACCTACCCTAAACACGTCACGATGGATTCGCAAGATAAGCAAATAATGCTTTTAAAGAAGAGGAGAATTAATGAATGGAATTTAATTTTTGTTTTTTTTATTAATGATTATTTTCAAACATGATTTATTTCATGGGTAATATTTTTTAGATAGAGCTCATTAATTGGAAGCAGTGTTCCCCTTTACAATCAATAAGCGATAAGATTCTCCGGTAGGCCTTCTCTGACATAGGGGCCTTCCCAAGTGGGTTCAAACTTGCCTCCCATCTTTCGATGGGCAACAATTGGTCTCCTTAGGATTAACACAAGTTCTCCTACTCAGAAAGACCTAGCGTGGACCAGCTTATTGTGAGCTCGAATCATTTTGGCCTTATACAACTCAAGATTTTGGCATGCCAGTAGGCTTCTCTCCTCCAAACCTTTGAGCTCTTCTAACTGCAACTTTGCATTCTGCTCTATAGTGATCTTGCTACCCAATGCTATCCTTAGTGATGGGAGTTGAACTTCTAAAGGTTGAACGGCTTCAGACCCATATAGTAAGGAAAATGGGGTAAACTGAATTGGAGTTTGGTATGTGGTGCGATAGGCCCACAAGGCATAAACCAACTACTCATTCTACTATCATTTATTATCATCAAGAGTCTTCTTCAATTTCTAGATGAGAATTTTATTCAATGCTTCTGCTAAGCCATTAGCTCTAGGGTAGTAGATGGTGGAGTATCTCCAATCTATATCCTGTCTTATGGCAAAGCTATTGATCTTCATGCTTTTGAATGCAATACCATTATCAGATATAATTTATCGAGGCACCTCGAACCTATATATGATATGGTTCCTAAAAATTGAAGCACATGTTGAGTTGTGACCTTACTGAGTGAGATGGCTTTTGCCCACTTGGAAAAGTAGTCGGTGGTAGCTAAGATGAATCGATGACCCTTGGAAGAAGGAGGATCGATCAGACCCACAATGTTGGTACCCCCAACACTCAAATGGCCATAAGGCCAATGTAGGGTGTAGAATATTAGGTGGTTGATGGAGGACCACACCATGTACCTGACACTAATGGCATCTCTAGCTACATCCATCATCATGAGGCCGGTAGTATCCAAGTCTCTTGATCTTCATCTTCATCTTCTTTGGATGCTCCATAGACCTGAATGTACCGATTACAATGTCATGGCTTCATGTTTGTCGCATAACCACATTTTTGGTCTGATGCAGTGCCATCAACAAGAGCATAGGAGAGAGCTCTCTATTTTATTTAATGGGCTTGTGACTTTTCTTAAGGTAGTTTTCTAGTGTTCAAGTAATTTATGAACGGTTGCCTCCAATCAAGCTCCTTGTCTATTTTGGCAATGTCAACCTCCCTTTCAAGAGGGAGTCTCTCAATGAGTTCAACATCAATAAGGATAAGACTTGTCTATTTTGGACTTTATTGAATGGACTTATCTTCCGTACATGCCAATTCTTGGCAAGTTTGGCCAAAGCATCCGTTACTGGATTCTCTTCTGGGAACCTTGTAGATGGTGACTTTGAGAATTTGGGCCAACAGCTTCATGGTATACTCGTAGTAATGATGAAGCTTGGGTTTGAGGACCTAGTATGACCCAGCAATCTAATTGATGACCAACTGAGAATCCCCAAAGATGTTGATGCTCTTGACACTGATAGTGATAGCTAACTCTAGACCGAATCAAAGCCTCATACTTGACTTCATTGTTGGGTTGGAAAGATAGAATCTCATCACATCGTAGTTTGGAGTTAGAAGAATTATTCCAACCCTACCTTTCCTGGAAGAGTAGATTGTGGTGCTTCCCCTTTATGAAAAGAAGCTACACCATCAAAATACATCTCCCATCGATGGTTGCTGGCCTCCCCTAAGTTCATGATTTGTTCATCAGGGAGATCATCACTGAGTAGAGAATCAACAGGAAGTGGGTGTGCTACTAAGAAATCTACTAGTGCCTATCCTTTTATCACACGGAGGTGTATGATTGTAATATCAAACTGTGAGAGAATCATGGACCATCATGCCAAACATCCAAATAGCATTGGCTGTGTCTTGAGGTACTGCAGTGGATTTGTTCTGGAGATCAAGTTCACCTTATGAGAAAGCATATAGTGTCATAGCTTTTGGGAAGCAAAGATCAAAGCTAGGCAATATTTCTCAATAGGTGGATAGTTCACTTCGGTGGGAATCAAATGATGGTTGAGGTAGAGACCTTCCCTTGTCATTGGCTGGCCAATAGAGCAAGAGAGTCATCCAATGCAAAGAAGGTAGAGATGAGTGGCCCGCCTCGATAGTCGCTAGAACTAGCAGCTTCACCAAATAGCTTGATGTCTTCAAAGGCATGTCGACATCATCCCACTTGAACTTGGCATCCTTTTGATAAGTGCTGAAAATTGCTTGCATCTCCCTGATAGGTTGGAGATAAAGCATCTTAAGAGGTGGCATTTCTAAGATAGCTTTGATCTTTTCAAGATCTATTTCTATTCTGGTCGACAACAAACCCAAGGAATTTCTTACTCCAATGCACACTTTGGGATTCATTTTGAGGTTATATTATCTTAACCATTCAAAAACTACTCTCAAGTCAAAGAGGTGGTCTTTCTTTTCTGCTCTTGACTACTAGATCATCAATGTAGCACTCAACCTGATGATGGATGAGTTCATTGAAGATCTGAGTCATGGCCCGTTGGTATGTAGCACCACATTTTAAGGAAAGGCATGACCCTATAATAAGATTCTGATCGGGTTCAAAAAAGTAGTTTTTCTTTCATCTTAGAGACATCTTGATTTGGTTATAGCCGATGACCCATCCATGAAAGAGAAGACGCATGAGATGACAATGTCCACCATTAATTCTCGGTATAGGAAGAGGAAACTCATCCTGAGGACATGCCTTATTTAAGTCCCTAAAATTGACGCATATATGAATTTGGTCATTCTTCTTCTTAACTGGATGACACTGGCTAACCAAGTAGGGTATTTTTCTTCCCTGATGAAACCAACATCGATCAATTTCTTGACTTTAAAAATGACCTATTGTTCAATTTCTAATCGCATGAGTCTAGGAGCTTTCTTAATCAGGGAAGCGTTAGGATCTATTGCTAGCTTGTGGACTACTACGTCAGGAAATAATTTGAGCATCTCTTCATAACTCCATGTGAAGTAGTCTTTAAACTCAATCAAACTAAGTCATTGGTTTCTTCTTCATTCAGCAATGAACTGATGTATGTCGATGGATTTTCTTCCCCGGTTGATTTCTTTAAGCTTATCAATTGTTGAATGAATCTCCTTCAAATTCGAGGTGCCTCTTTGATTTGGAGATCATCTGATCATCTGAGATTTCTAAACACACATTCTCATAAGAGTTGGTGTTGTGAGAAGAACCTATCGACTCCAAATGATTGGTAACAACTAAGCAATCATCATCATCGACTGACCCATATATCAATCCTAGTCCTCTGATTATGCTTCCTGCTCAGTTATTCCATAATTTTCAAAGTACTCACTGCATGGACCATGTATGAGGAACTAAACCTTTCAGTATAAGATTATGAACACAAGGAGAGTAAAAGTCAAATGGTAATTCCATTAATTCTTTAAAGTATCCTCCTCAAGTTCTACATCAACTTCGTGGACTTGAGGATGATGATCCCAAAAAGAATCTCTTCATGTCACTGGAAGACGACTTCCTTAACTACTAAACCTTCAACTTTGAGATGTAAGTGAGGTTAGAGCTAAGGTTCTCAACCGCCTAATAGTTTCACATCTTATTCAATACTTTGCTGGAGGCCTGTCTTCTCTGTCAGATCGAAAGTCACCTCCAATGGAACCCACGAGAGGGGTTGGTATACTAATCACATTAGACTCATCCTCGATGGATTCCAAGTCTATGTGAATAGTAGGGAACTGAACCTCTATTGATGGCCAACTAGGGGTCTTCCACCTGAACCGCTCATTTTTTCCCTTTGCCTCACTAGTGGAGGTTGAGTTATTCTACCCACATGTCCATATGATGGAATGAAGTGTGGGTAGAATGTTATATACAGATCTATTTCTTCTTCAATTCCCTTTTCTTGTTCACTTGGACTTTCATTTTTTTTTCATTTTCTTTTGCCTTTTCTTTTGCTTCATTTTCTTTTTCTTTTATTTTTGAGTTTGAATTTTGTCCAAGTTCATGATAAAGGGTGTTTTGAGAAAGATAGTAGGTCGCATCCTCATAATTCTCAACCTCTCTAATTGAAAATGACTTTTCATCTCCATTGACACGGTATTCAATCCCATCTTTTTTGAACTTGATGCACTAATGGAGGGAGAATGGAATGATCTTGTTCTGATGTATCCAAGGCCTACCAAGCAAAGCATTAAATGAAGTATTTGAATTAATGATGTAAAACTTGGCTTCAGCCTTCCGATCACCTATCTCCAATGGTAACACTATAGTACCTAAAGCCCGCTCACCTTGTTCATTGAATTCTCTCAACATCATTCGATCTCCCGTGAGTGTGATATGTTGATCCTCAAATGTAAGGGTCTTTAGACTCATAATGTTTACTAATGCACCTAAATCCATGAGAACTTTGGCAAGTCTAAATCTATCCATGTTAACTATGATGTAGAGGGGATGGTTGTGGTCCAAGTCCCCCAGAAGAAGGTCTTCATCTATGAAGGTGATCCCCTGAGCTTCTTTTGTATAATGTGCCTCCTCACCTATAACCTGAAGCTAAGATATTTCGTGATCAAGGAGAGCCTTGATTAAGATTCCCTCATCTCTTTGGATAAGACAAGGGCAGTATATATGCTTAGCTTAGATGTCAACTTTCTTAGATGAGAAAGGACATTGTAGTCCACCTTGATCCTCCACAAGCATATCCAAGGGTGGAGCATCTGTGGAGGGCTTCGATCGAACAATGACTTATTTTCCTCTATCTTGAGGTGCTACCCTAGGAGGTAGAACCTTGCCACTATGGAGGTTGACTTCGATGATCTCTTGTGGTAGGGTAATGGAAGGTTCTACCTGCACATCAGGCTCACCTATAGCTTCTCCTATGGGACCCTCAAAATTGGATGATTCCAAGTCTATCTCAAGAGGTGAACCCATAGTATTCAGAGTAGGAAAGTCCAACTCTGAATTAGAAAGAGGAAGATCAGAATTGTTATAGTTATTTTAACTTGAAGAGTTATCGTTAGGAATAGAAGAAGGTAACCCATCATAAGTGATACAGATATAATTCAAACTAGCTTTAATCTTTAATTTCTTTGAATTATTTGGAGGTACAAAGTAGAAATAAAGTAAAGTGAGTGAGGTAAGAGATTTGATGCCCTTATCCACCGATACAAGAGTTCTACTAGTAGAAAAGAGCTAAATGGAAGAAGTCACAGTGTGGAAGTGCAAAGCTGAGGTCGGGCTCGACCTATGGCTACACTAATGGGCTATCCGTACACATGTCAGCTGAAGCTCCCCTTTCCTCAAGTTGGCACTGGCAACTTGCAAACCTTCCTTGATGTTGGAGGTTTGAGCTGACTCAAGCACCTACAAGGAAAGCTTCTTGATCTTCTAGATGATCTTCTTAGAGGTTTTGGATAAAGAAATATCCCAACCTTCTTTAGTTTTGGTAGGATCACATGTATCCCCAAGGATTATCTTGATGTAACAGGATGATTATTCCATAAGATATTCCTTTGGGATAACTATAGCACTGGTCTTGAAACTATGTTCAAGTCAATCCTTGAATGTGAAGTAATCCTCCAAAACATGGCCTAGCATACGAAGGTAGGGGCAAAAGATCATGACTTTCCTCCGCCTCCTAGGCTCGGTAGTTGAAAATCGTTTCTTTAAGAGATTCTTAAAGATCTTCGATTACCTCCCTCTTAAATGAATAAGGTTTGTTTATCTAAAAGAGTAGGTTGACCATAGCTACCGGCGGGTAAGTGATGTGTTGTTAGTGGTATGGTCGAAGGTGTGGGTGGTGAAAAGGAGGTGGAGGCTAAGGTCGGTCTCTGACCGATCTCTAGTGGCTCCTTCCCCATCTACCGCTATCACTTCCTCGCTTCTTCTCATAGACCTTTGTGGCTTTGCTTTGTAACCGATCTTGAAAAGGAAACTGCTTGGCCTCTTGAAGATTAGCCACCTTGTTGATTAGCTTCTCAAATATCTTGATAGTGAAGCCCTTAAGCATGAAGGCAACCGCCATGGATATTCTTTAAGAATCTCAATGGCATGTCGTTCGATAGTGGTCACATTTCATACTCTGTTATGCCATCAAGAATATAATCAACAAGGGACTCACCGTGTTGTTGTGCTACAACGATCACCTACATAGAACCCTTTGTGAGCTCCGCAAACCTCTTGATAAAGAGTTGCTCTAACTCAGCAAATATCTTTACTAGATCATTGGGAAGTTCAGCATACCAATCGAAAGCAATCCCTGCTAGGCTACTAATGAAGAGGCAAAGCGCCACTACCACCATTGCAACTGCGAAGTGCTTATGTGATGCCTTGGATTTCCACCATCAAAGCTTTTGAAGGAAGGTTGCAAACCCTTGGGATATGGATTGAATTAAATTGGGTAGGTCTACCCTTTGGAACGATGATCCTCCCGTGCTTGAGCAATGCTTCCTTCACTTCAACCATGGATTTTATATCTTTTCATATGGAGGTACTTTCCACTACCTTTCTATACATGCTAGCTACCTTGCTCAACAGAGGTAAGGTCTTGGGTCCAAGACATGCACTAACTCGTCATTGATGTCCCGTAGTAGGATGAACTCTTAGGGCGTATTTTTGGAGTATTGATACTGCTGTTAACAAGTCCTCTAACTACCATGCCATCCTATTTATCTTCTCATATTTCTATCTCAACTGATGTTGGAGGTGCTGGGTTGATTCGGCAGTGTCTTCCTGATCAACCTTATCACCTTCCATGGCCTGCTACTCCCTAAGAAGAGATCCTCTAGTATCTACCATACAGACTCCAGTTGATCTCCCAACAAGTCATCTTTGTTGGGATCAAAGCTGACTTTCTCCTCATCTGACCAATCATACCCCAAGATCTCCTTCTTCTCTACAAGATAATGAACTACTATCTTTTTGAGAGAATGGTCTATCTGAACAGGAACAAAAGATCTAGGCTGACTGGTGTGATTACTGTCATGCACTGAGAGGCACTGGGCCTCGCCTACTATTAAAGAGCCAATCATATGAGAACTATACTCACTAGATGAGAGACAGTTCTAACTGTCACTAGGTATGAGAGGGGTGGCATCCTAGGAGGTTCCACTATCCTTGGTGCAGCTGGACTATCATTTGCTACCTCTGAAATAATTGCTACCATCTCCACATCCTATTGAACTAGTGGAGTTGTTGAAGGGATGACTACTATGCTTCAGGGTCGCCACTCCTTTCGCACCACCATTGGGGTAGAAGGTCAAAGGTGAGCTCGCCACATAGGGTGATGATAGATCCCTCATAGCGATCACCAACGGAGCGCTTCTCCCTGATATGGCCTTCATGGCCTTTGATATGGAACCGAGATGGGAGTGATGATGATGACGGGTAGAGCGGTGGTGGAGACACCACCACTCTCTATGAATGAGATCCTCCCATGATGATGGTCCCGAAGTAAGATGATGTCTGTATGGTTAGCATGGGTAGCTCACCGAGCTAGAAAATCACAAGTGCAAAGTCATTACTCCTCTCGCTAGTAATGTGATGTTGGCCTCCGCCCTCTCTAATGGATATGTTTCCCACATGTGGGGATGATGGATCTCAGATCAAATTAAGCTCCAAACTCTGAACGTTTGTAAGTTCCGCTTACCTGACACAAGATTGATCGGAGGTCGACAAATGACCTCCTGCTCCTAATAACTTATGGAGGCACCATGGTCAAGGTGATGAATCCCTCCTAACATCCTCTATCCGACCTAGAGAAGATGAAAATGGTTTGTAACCGGTGAAATAAAAATAGGAAACAACAACATGCGGTGCCTCCATCTCCTTGGAATCCTAGTGATACTTGATCAAGCAATTTTTGTTCCTATGCTGTGTCCTGGTAGGATGGGAGGAGTGAGAGCTACACCCATACTCAAAAGTAGGGTAGGCAATCCCTGAGATCAGGGGAGCCTTACCCTTGGAGGGAATGAGAGTGCTAGCCCTCACTGCAAAGCATGAGAAACCATGCAACAAACTAGTCATGGTGGGTACCGCTACTAAAGCGGTGGGACTACTTTTCCTCTTCAAAGAGGAGATATTAGAATCATAAGTTAGATCAATCTGGATGATCGACTTTTGCCTGGACACCATGGTCCTACTGACTGTCGTGAGGGGAGTGCCCTCGCATATAATCCTCGCTTCCTTAAATCCCCTACCGAAATGGATAAGCTGTGTATGATCCAATCGGGGGAAGTTGGCTTGGTCCAAAGCCAAATCCATGCCATATGAAAAAGTGAAAACAAATTTTTGTGAGCCTGCCATCTCAGATCAACTATAAAGACTAAAACTAAATATCAAATGGTGGAATCGCAATGAAATGAGCTTGGATCAAATTTCTATCTTTGTTGATTTTTTGAATTTGAATTAAAAATTTGAACCCACATCCAACATCTTAGAAGTGTTTAGTTGGGTTCAAATGGATTTGAGAAGATTTAAAAATTTTATTGAAAGAGGAATTTTGAATATGAATCCAACTTCAACAAATTAGAGTATGTTGAAAGATGGATTGAAATATTTTGAGAATGATGCTTCTATAAGTTCATGTTTGTTTGAATTTAGATTTTTTTTTAGTTGAGGACCCTTTCCTTTAACAAATTTTGGTATGTTAATGTAAGGTTTAATTGATTTTTTTTGTTTGGTGATTTTGGAATTTTACTTAGCAAATTTGGGTATGCTAAGTGAAGTGTTTGAAAATGATTGTTTCTTTTTGATGAATTGTTGTTTAATTTTGAAAATTGGAATTCCCACTTAGCAAATTTAGGTATGTTAAGTGAAGAACCCAAGTGTGTTTTGTTTGATTTTTGAAAATAGGATTCTTAGCAAATTTGGGTATGCTAAGATCCTAAATGTTTCATTTGTTTTGGATGCTTTGATTTTTGAAAGAGTAGGATCCTTAGCAAATTTGGGTATGCTAAGGAAATCGTGTTTCATTTTTCTGTTTTGATTTGTCTTTTGATTGAAAGTGGAGACTTTATCTTAGCAAATATGGTATGCTAAGGATGAAATCCCACTTAGTTTTGTGAAATGGAAACTTCACTTAGAAAATTTGAGTATGCTAAATAAATTTCCAAAAGATGTGTTCAAAATTTTAATTTGGTTTGGTTTTGAAAATGGAAACTTTTCTTTAGCAAATTTGGTATGCTAAGGAATGAAGTTCCAAAGGTACTTGAAGATTTTTTGTTTTAACATTGGAGACTTCACTTAGAAAATTTGATTTTGCTAAATGAAGTTCCAAATATGTTTGAAAATTTTTGATTTTGGATTTGGAAACTTCACTTAACAAATTTGAGTATGCTAAATGATGCTCCAAATGTGTTTGAAAATTTTTGATTTTGGATTTGGAGACTTCACTTAGCAAATTTGTGTATGCTAAATGAAGTTCCAAATGTGTTTGAAAAGAATTTTTGATTTCAGATTTGGAAAATCCACTTAGCAAATTTGAGTATGCTAAATGAAGTTTCAAAATGTGTTTGAAATTTTTTTTTGATTTTGGATTTGGAGACTTCACCTAGCAAATTTGAGTATGCTAAATGAAGTTCCAAATGTGTTTGAAATTTTTTTTTATTTTTTATTTGGTTTTGGATTTGGAAATTTCACTTAGAAAATTTGAGTATGCTAAATGAAGTTCCAAATATGTTTTTGAAAATTTTTGATTTTGGATTTGGAGACTTCACTTAACAAATTTGAGTACGCTAAATGAAGTTCCAAATATGTTTTTGAAAATTTTTTATTTTGGATTTGGAGACTTCACTTAACAAATTTGAGTATACTAAATGAAGTTCCAAATGTGTTTGAAAATTTTTTGATTTTAAATTTGGAGACTTCAGTTAGCAAATTTGAATATGCTAAATGAAGTTCCAAATGTGTTCGAAAAAATTTTTGATTTTAAATATCGAGACTTCACTTAGCAAATTTGAGTATGCTAAATGGAGTTCCAAAATGTGTTTTAATATAATTGTTAAGTTTCAATTTTTGAGAAGAGGACTTCCATTCAACAAATTTAGGTATGTGGTAATGGAGATCAATCTTATTTTTGAAAATGTAAAAATTTTATTTTGTGTGTGATTATTACTTTTTGAAAAAGGGACTTTCAACTTAATCATATGTGGGATATGTTTAAGTAAGATTTCCAAATGATATTATTTTTATTTAGAATGAAATCTCATTCAATAAATTTGGGTATATTGAATGGGGATGTCCATATGTGCTTTCGAAAAATTTAATTTTATTTAAAAATGAACTTTCATTCAATAGGTGTGAGTGTATTGAATGGAAAGGTTCAAGTGTGCTTTTTGAAAATTTTATTTTTAATTTTGATTTTGATTTTTGGAAATATGATTGTTCATTTTATTTTTTGAAAATGAAATCTTCATCAAAATGAATTAAAGGAAGATGTTCATATGTGCTTTTGGAAAAGATTGTTAGTTTTATTTTTTGGAAATTTCTATATGTAACAATTATGAGAATTGTTAAATGAAAGTGATAAAATTTTGTGAAAAACATTTTATTTTGTGCATTTTTTGAAAGAGTGCTTTTTGAAAAGCAAAGTTCTTATGGAAAATTTATTTTGTTTTTATTATTTTAGAATGAACCTTTCCTTATCATAAAAAATGATAAGGAGGATGTCTTTAAATGTTTTCTTTTTATTTAGATCTTTTCATTTCTACCCATTATAGAACCGAATGGGGGTTTTAAGATCAACACGGGGTGAGGCCCTAAAACCTAAGGATGTTGGCTAACTCAACTTAAGATTAAAATAAGCTAAGTGCCAACAAAAAGAAAGTTATTCTTGGATTCATACCAAAGTACAAACTCATCATGGATACTCAAAGACAACGATCATTTACCAAAGATGGAGAATGGAACCATCCCCAGCGGAGTCGCCAGAAAAATCTGTTGTGAAAATTTTCTATATGTATGCATTCAATCTGTGGGTGAAAGGAAAGAATATAAAAATTTGTCATTTTGGGATGCCACGTAGATCCGCAGATGTGTTTATCCAGGTGATCAGGTACATCATCAAGGAATAATGTACTATCTCAAGAAATAGAAGTCACTACCCTTTAATGAACCTAATCACCTTAATAAGGACTCCTGAGGATAATGGGTCTACATATGTACCAGAGATTCTTCACCTACTTTACATGAAAAAGTAAAGCAGGGTTTATTTTAAATTGGGTTCGTTAAGTTCTCTACATGGGCAAGCCCCAAAAATTAATTACATTCTAAGGGACAGGATCCTTAGGAATACTCTCGATTAAGGTAAATGATCATTATATTCAAAGATTTCAATAGGAAAAGACTATCAATCGATTAGTTCATTTTTGAAGATCAAATGGGATTGATCAAAGAGAGAGTTATTATCGAAGCCAAATGAAAGATAAGTAGGGGATTCCCATGATGCTAGGAAACCAAGCAAGTTTCTCAAACTATCCTATGATTGGGATTTACATTTTTGAAATTGATTTAATTTGTTTGAGTTGAATTTTTTTATTTATTAAAAATTTAGGGCTTATGATTCCACAACATAAGATTATGGAAATACCTAAGAGGTGAGGAATTATGCTTATGGCCCACAAAGGGGTGAAGCAACCTCGGAACCTAAATCTAGGGAGCTTTGGCGAGGGCCGAAAGCACAACCTAAATCTAAGGCAAAAAATGGGTATTTGGTTTGCCTCCACAAGAGAGGACAAACCACCCGACCGCTGGACTTACAACCCTAGGGTGGCCGCCAACTAACCTCCTATGGTTTTAAATTTATGTAAGCAAGTCATATGCTTAATGTAAGATAGTTAGGCTGTTATTTATTTAGAAAGAGACTAAGTCCATAAACTCACTCCCTAAAGAGGCTAGATCATGTAAGGACATGCTTCTAATGACCTAAATCTAATGCAATTCATATTTCATTTTATTTTCATTTTTGGACAATTATTTTGACTCGGGCTAATCAAATTCATATGCCTAATGCATGAGAAATAAAGTTATTGGCCAAAATCGGTGAGAAGGGAAGAGGTGTATTTCCACCATGGCTCTCAAAGGTCAAGCCAAGTTTCTCTAGCAAATGTGGAAGCCCTCCAATCAAGAGTGAAATTAGATGCATTTGTGCATGATATTGTAAAATAAATATTCATCCAACTAAGGGGTTGCTAATTCTTTTATCTTGATTTTAAACCTAAGCTTTAGGTGAGGTTATGAATTCCTTATTTTTAGTTTTGAGTTGTTAAGTTTGGTAAAAGATTTATTTTTTCCTAAGAGCCTAATCCACAAGCCATACATCAAGCAAGAAGAAACTAGGAAAAGAATGCCACTTAATCCACAAGCTAAATCATCAATCAATTTATAAAGCTAATCGCAAAAAAGAATAAGAGTCAGTGTGGTGGGCACCACCACAAACCCAAAACAAATTGGGTAGCCAAGCTCTACCCTTATACAACCTAGATTACAAACGAATTACACACAATTAAGTAAGGAATTCATTGTTTATGGTGTTCTTCAAGCTTCATTTCTTCATTTCTTCATTTCTTCTTTCTTCTTCTTCTTTTCTTTCTTCTTTAATTCTCTCTTTTGGATGGTTGGAAGGTGGATGCTCCAAAGGCTTCACATGGTGCATAAGATAAGATCTTATGACCAATGCTCATCCTAATCCCCATAACAATCATTCTAAAATCTTAATTACAAAATTTATATAAAAAGGAAAAGTAAATCTAGCTAAAATCTGTAAAATAAGGGTTAGCTAAACAAACCACCAAATCCCAAGCATGTACATTGGACTTATCACCCTACACATGGGTGACTAAGTCCACCTGGCCTATTAGATTATGCTTAGGGTATAAGCACACAAAAAAAGCATTTATATCTTTATATTACGCCCTTAAGCACAATCCCTGAGAAGATAATTAGACTAAGATCGCCCTACCATTCATTATATGCACATACATCCTAACATCCAGTATAAAAGATATATTATAAAATAAAAGAAAGCATCAAACCATGCACCGCCCTAGCCTAAAGCTAGAAGTGATGACTTAGCTTAATGAGTGTACTTTGGGGGTTTGTGTGGTATGCTTAGCTATGGCTTTAAGTTAGAATTTTCTAACTGTGAAGTATGTTCAACATAGAAGAGGGTTTCATTTAAGTGATTTAGTTGATTTGGGTTGATTTTATTTCATGTTTTGATTAGGTTCAAATGAATCCTATAATTAATTACTAAGTTATGAAGAGAGGGAAAGAGAAGAGAACTTCTATTTCCTTCTCTAGTCTAAGTAATTTCTAAAGTAGATTCATATTTTAGTTTTATTTAGTGAATGTTTTGATTAAGTTTTTTAATTAATCCTAAGTTTAGATGAACTATAAACCAACCTATTCAAAAAGAAAGGCATTTTAAGATTAAATAAAATGAACCAAATTCATAAAACATATATCACTTCATTTCTTTCCCCAACATGTATAACATGCATATGGATGAGTCCTAAGCATATCTATACATACAAATTAGAATGTTTAACACACTTTATGATGCATGCTAAGTGATTCACTTAAGAAAATTTGAAAGTTTATGATGCATGATTTTCCTTAAGTAGAAAAGGGATTTCTTATCCAATTTTTCACATGCACACTTGAAAGTAAGAAAGGCATAAGTGAGTACAGCGCCATTATTAACCAGAGGTGTAAGGTACAAGACCTACTTAGGGCTAGTTAAAGCCTCGCAATCTTGGGGTTGTCCAAACTAATATACCAATTTCCTTAAATACAAGCTTGTGTACAAAAGAAATGAAATAAAATAGAAGAAATGCAAAAATTTCTATTAGTTGATTTATTTTGTTTATGCAATTTATATGTGCAAGCATAGGTATCTTTCTTAAGTGATATCATAGGAATGAATAAGATATGGAATTAGGAAAGTGTTAGGTTCTTTTCAAATGAACCATACATCTTGCCAAATCCTATTCAAAATTATACTAAAACAGAAGAGAAGGAAAAACTATACTAAGCACATCCTTATATCTTACTCACATGGAAGATTATAATTATAATATAAGTAGCACACTTTCAGTTTGGATAATTAATTCATGTATTTTTGAAAATATTTGAACTTAATAGTGATAACAGCCACTCATGTTCTTACTTTAGCCAACACATACAAATTTGACATAAAGTAAGCATTTTTATTTTAAATTAAATTTTGAAAAGTATGGATGCCTGAAATCACATGACATACATATTTAACATGTTGGAGAAAGAACAAAAGCAATGAAATCATGTAAACACATTTACTTTAATTAAATCCTAAAGATAATCTTATGAAATAAGAAAGCTTAAAGTAAATCATAGTTTATTTAAAAGATTTTTGTTTGATTGTGAATTTGATTTAATTTTTAAAATGTGAGTTGAGATTGTTGTTCCTAATCCATGCCCACATATGTTTGACATTTTTGTTTAATTTTTAGATGATTAGATTCATTTTAGATTTTGATTAGGTTAAGGTATGAATTAATCATATTAATTAACCCTTACCTACACCACCTTAGCATTGTTAACCAAGTAATTATGAGACAATGAGATGACATAAAACCTCATAAGGAATTTAAATTTGTAATGCACCTAGGAAGAAAAGGGCCTAATGCAATTTGGCTCATGATTAATGGTTAATTAAGCTAAGGGGTTTAATTTAAGTAATTTCAAAATACCCCTCACACATATGAGTTGGGTTTTGATTTCCTTAATTGAACTTAGGCTCTTGAACACCTAAGCATCTACCCAAAGTAGATTAATTAAGTTTTGAAAGATTTTAGAATTTTTAAAAATTAATTAAGAGAGTAATTAATGAATTAACCCTTGATTAAGAGAGGATTAAGGAAAGAAAAGGAGATTTAGGGAATAGCTTAGGGGAAATAACCCAAAACTATTTCCTAAGCCTCCTACTCACTAGATCAAACCTTAATCAACCTCAATAAGGGATTAAAACACTAATAAAACCCTTAATTATCCTTAATTACATTAAGGGAGTAATTAGGAAATGCATTTGTAATTCCCCCAATTAAGCCTTCAATAAATCCCAACAAAATTAGCGGAGGCAGAAGTCATCCCCCAAAACATACCCAAGAAGTTTGAGATTAATTAGAGGATTAATTAAGGGCTAATTAGCAAATTAATATTTTCATTAAACCCAAAATTAGAGAAAGATATAATTCAAAATCCATTAAAACCAATTTTAGAATATTCTAGATTGAATTATCTTTCAGTAGAAATTTACCTCATATTTTTATGATTGTTATTTAGGGAGAAATGGATTTTCAAACCTTAGAGGACTAATTAGAATTAATTAAAACCTAATTAAACCCCTTAGTCCCACAACTCGACACACGATGGAAGTGGTCAGTGCGCTTTACACGCGTTGCACTGTGAACCACCACTTAAACATCCCATCATGGAAGGACACACAGTGGCGGGACGTGGCTTGATACCCACCGTTCGATCAAGGATCGAATAGATGGGAATCGCCCCGTGGTTTTAATAGGATAAAAGGATTTTTAAAATGTGTGTTTAATCTTGTCCGTCCTTCTAAAACATGCGGATGGACGACCGAGATTATCCCTGTTCTTCCCTGAGGTTCATAGGAACCATCCATGATCTAAGCCTTGATCTGAGCTCAATTGAGCTCGAATTAGGATAGAATTTTGCACACACCATCACACACTAATGGCAATCCTATCCAACAGTTGAATTTTTATGCCATGATACTGTCTTTCACAAAGGACCAACACCTCTTAAATCTAATGGTCAAAAAATTCCATACCTCATCGGAGGTGATCACCGATGCTCGATTCCCTTGGAAGAGCTTCGTCTTGTTGAGATGAAGCTATGGTGAAAGAATTAGCTCCTGAGGTTGGGTAATTTGCTCTATGGACCAACTCCCCTTGCTCTTGCTTGCATCTTTGATCAAATTAGACTTCTCCTTGACTTGGGAACTTGAGGGAGAGCTTAGGCAAGCTAGATTTGGTCCCGTGAGGAAGTGTGCAAAGGAAATTGAATTGGTGTGGAGGAAGTTAAATCCACAGCTCCCTATTTTCAAAGGAAGAAAACCGAGAATGGTTGATTTCAATTCACTCCTAGGAAGCTTAGGAACACTCTCTGATGGCTCCAAACACTCTCTAATACTTAATCGATAATGAGCATGTGTGTTTCAAGTGGAATTAGGGGAGTATATCTCCCCCTATGGAAATCGGATGGCCGAAGCATGGTTTTCCATTTTGATCCAATTTTCCATATGGAAAAGGTTGTTTGGGATGTTTGAGATTGGCACATGGTCAATTTGAGCTAAGGAGTGGATTGGTAACCTCCCATGTGCTTCAAATCAAGTGGAGGGAGGTTTTTAATTTGGCTAATTTGAGCTAAGGGGTCGGTTTTGGCCTTGGGTCTATTTGGGCTGACCCAAACCCATTGGGTTGGGTGCACCACCTTCCATAGGGTCCACTTGACCTATTAGGTAGGTATAAGGTTGATATGAAGAGGGCTTGTCCAAATTCCCCATGGATTTGACCAAATTTTTTTCTATGGCCTAGGGGTAGAATGGCCATTTGGTTTATTTTTGAATTTAGATATGTTGGGTATGTTGAGAAAATAGGTTTGGCCAAGTTTCATTAGATTTGGAGTTCAATTGATATGGTTTGGCTCATGTTGACCTATTTAGGTCAATATGGGTCAACTAGGTCAAGATGACCAATTGGTCAAATTGGGTCAAACCAAAGGTTAGCTCAATTTTGTACGACCATTTAAAATATTTTGGTGGCTTTGGTTTGATTCAATTTGGTTTATGTTTGAATTTGGTTCATATGACTTCATTTAGGTCAAATGGGTCAAGTTGACCAATTTGACCCATTTGACCTATTTGAGCTAGGCCATGGGTAGGTTTAGGTTTGGTTAGTCATATGAAGTGGATTGGTAACTTTGTTTCCAATCAATTTTGGTTAAGTTTGAATTTGGCTCAATATGACCCCTTTAGGTCAAGTTGGGTTCAAGGTCAATTGGGCTAGGTTATTTCTAGTTGGCTAGTTAAGGCTTTGGTCAAGTTCAACAAGTGATTTGGAATGAACTTGACCCATTGGTTACAATCAATTTGGCTTAGATCAAGTTTTGACACATTTTGACCTTTTAGGTCAAATTAGGTCAACTTGGGTCAAGTGACCAATTGGGCTAGGTTAGGCTCAAATGTTGACTTGTTCAAGCTCAAACATAGTTCATGAATGAACTTAGATCATTGGTTTCAAACAATTTAGCCTATGGTGGATTTTGGCTATGTTAGGTTTCATTTTAGCTAAGTCTTGACTTGGTCAACCCTTAGGTTTGACTTGGTTTGACCCAATTTGATTGATTGATCATCGCATGATGATTGTTGATCATGATGAGAGACATAGTTGAGTTTGATTTAATCCAATTTAGTTAGGATTAGAATTGGGCTCATAAGGGTACTTTAAGTCACTTTGGGTCAAGTGAGCCTAAGTGGGTCAAATGGCTTGGTCAAAGCTTGATTTGAGTTTGATTGAACTTGTATATAGACTTATGATTGAAATATAAATCCATTTGCAAGTGGTTTGAAATCAAAAGTGTTTTGAATCATTTGACAATTTCATATTCAAAGAAAGAATATGAAGGGATTTTGGGTTTGATTTTTGAATTGGATTTTGATTTAGTGATTGAAGTTTGTATTTATATTTGGATTCATTATTGTAGGGTTGATTGAATCACAAAGGAAAATCAAGAGTTTAGCTTGATTTGAAGTTGATTTGGCTAAGTTCGAGATTTTGACTTGAAAGGCTTAGGTTGAATTTTGAGTGGATTTGAGTTTGATTTTTGGAAGTGGTTTTGATTGTTTGAATTTATATTTCATTTATATATGTGAATATAAATGAGAATACAAATGGGTCATGAGAAAATTTGATTAATTTGAAGTGATTTGATCATGATCTAAGCTAAGTCTTTTAAGGAGGATTTAAAGGACTTAGGAAATATTTTGAGTTTGGAGCTTGAATTTTGGATTTAGATTTGATTGATTTATATTTATATTTCATTTATATATGTGAATATAAATGAGAATATAAATGGGTTATGAGAAAATCCCATGAGTTTGAATTGATTTGATTATGATTTTGGCTAAGTCCTTAAATGGGAAATTAAGGACTTAAGAAGGATTTTAAATTTGGAATTTAATTTTTGGATTTGATTTGATTGATTTGTATTTATATTTCATTTATATATGTGAATATAAATGAGAATATAAATGAGTTATGAGAAAATCCTATGAATTTGAATTGATTTGATCATGATTTTGGCTAAGTCCTTAAGAGAACATTAAGGACTTAGGAAAGATTTGGACTTAGGTATTTCATTCATGGATTTCAATCACATGAAGTTGATTTGAGTTTAGAGAAAATCAAATAAGACTGATTTGGGGTTTGACTTGAAGGAAGGAAGATGAGGAATGGTTCAAGCTAAAGGTAGGCAAATTTTCCTAACACTCCTAAGGCATGACCTATTCCTATGGCTAACTCTTCTAAGTCTCTAGGGCTAGGTTGAGTGTCCACCTAATCACTAGATGTGTCTTAAGATTAAGGAACTCTTAAAGTCTAAGAGAAGTCCTATGTCTAGGATGGAGGGATTGAGAGTTCATTCTAAAAATGAGGTCAACAGTAGCATTGTTCAAATGATCAAATGGGCCAATAATGGTAGCATTGTGGCACTGCCCATATAGCACCAAAGTGCTAGGCCTACAGCTCACATGTACACCTATCATATAGATTGCCACCTAAGCAACGATGTGTAGGCATCATAATCCAGAGGCTAAGTGCTTCTCCCTTAAAAAATATAATAAAAAAAAACTTTCGCACTAATTCTAACATTCCAAAAAAGTATGCATGTCTAGTCTTCAATCCCTTCACCATGCAAACAAACACACCATAATTTGTTTGTCACATGAACAAAGTCATATATGTCCGACTTGTGGAAAACCCTAATTTTAGAATTCCAAAAGGTATGTTAGTTCAGTCTTCTATCTATTTTCCATGCAAATACCCCATAATTCGTTCGCCACATGAACAAAGTCATATCCATCCACCATGTGGACAACCCTTATTTTGGCATTCCAAAGGGATGTAAGCTTAGCCTCTATTTGTTCACCATGTGAACATCTCTTGTTGTCATCCAAACACCTTATAATCTATTCACCGCATGAATACTCTTACACCACTTACACTAAAATTCTAAGTCAACTCGAGACACCTAAAACGAGGCAACCCATAGCTGCTAATCAAATTCTATTGACATCATGGCTTTGTATCTCTAATGTTGGTAGGCTGGAATAACATAATCCCGATATGATGGAACCATAGGATCTTGATTGAGAATACACTTCTATTTCCTTTTAAAGAGTCATCTAACCACTATACCTAATACACCAATGCATATCGAGATAAATATATATGTTTCCAACCTTGATTGAGAGTGCACTCTTTTAGCGAGTGTAAGTAACTATGGAGGCTTGCATCCATAGAAAGTAGAACCCAGATCTAAATAAATCTAACTTGATGTTAAGGAAATCGGTTGAATATATATCAATGTCTCATGAAAAATATACTTCCATCCATCTCATCTAAATATGGCGGATTGCATCCTCGACGATGTTTTTTTTAGTGAATAGATTTCTAGGGAGTCCACTAGGGATTGATTCTGTCTTCATCTCTGGTTGGAAAATTAAAAATTAATGGTGTCTTACAAATATCTCAGGTTGTATTTCTTAGATTCCATAATTCTAGTAGAACTTGACTTTAGATTTACACTCAAGTTCAAAATGGCGAGCTCAACAAATATGATGATTGTCAAATTAGGAGAGGGATCCACTATCAGAATCTCCCAAGTTATACTTAACATCGGTTCCACTGAAGCCACTATCTAGTTTGAAATAATCTTTGAGGTTGCCTAGTTTCTACCAGCTAGACCAGTCAATGAATTCATACCTAAGATATCCATCATAGAAAATAGGTCACCCCGAATGAGCTTGGGCCTGACAACCTCAAAGAGAATATTTACTTCAATAATTTATCAAAGACAACCCCGAATGCTATGGATAAAATGGCTTCCCATCCTAATTCAAATTTTATTATTATCAACCCACTTACCATCACTTCTAAGGAACAAAGCTTATCATGAACCACTATCCTAGCTCCGACTCACAAAAATTACCATGAATTATCTTCTTTAGGCACCAAGCTGTCCAAAAGAGCTTGCAGGAAATATAATGCCTCCGATAGAGTTGTTAGACAACCTATTCATACCAAGCAACAACCTAACCCACAAGTAGAGGCCAATATACCTACTAGTAACAACTTTGACCTATTATGATGAGTTAAAAGAAATAACTTTGAAGGAGTTACAAAGAAATCTTTTTGGGACAAACTTACAAGTCTCATGTTACAAAATAAACTATGGCCAAGGGAAACGGTTTCTTCCTAAATTTATAAGGTCCTGAAGACTGCCAAGAATAGAGATCTTCAAAAAATGATCAAAAAGTTGGTAAGTTGGGTCACCAAACTAATAAATTCTTGCTTTAAGAGAAGTTTGAATATCAAGAAGTATCATCTTGCCCATCATGAGCAGAAATCAAGAACAAAAAATTTGATGCTCGGTGAGCACTAATAACAACCATCCAATTTAAAAAATAAATAGATGACAAATTATTGAAAGGTTGTAATAATATCAAAGAAAGTCATATCACCTAGGCCATTCCAACACGGTGAGCAGACGTGACATCTAGGACTTATTCTCGAGATCCATCAATGGGAGGTCGACCAATATGGAGGGCCAAAGGAACGAAATATGTCAAGTTGAGAAAGCTTAGTATGAATGTCCCTAAAACAAGAAGGCGACTCTCCAATCATCGAGCGTCCTAAATAAAATTGGCCAATAGATGATGACATGAATGATCAACTTTTTTGGGAAGATGAAGATCTATCAACCAATTAAGAACTAGAAAGTTTAGACTTTTAAAATAACGAAAATGTTGGTCACATGGAGATCGAGATTGTTCATATAGTAGACACTCACCTATGAAACAAAGGTGTGGTATCCAAACAGCAAAGTGAGGAGGATCAACAAAGAAACCCAAGTCATCAAGAGCCTAGAAGTGAGACTCAAGTAAAAGTGGAAGTGATTGAAGAATCGATGATATTGTAGCAAGGCTACAACAACAAATGGGTTCCCAACTCTAAAGGTGGGACCAAGAAATCAGTCAGCTCAATAATCTTCTTAATGAAATGAATGGGTTGATAATAAAATTATTTTGTCAATTAACCTCATAGCAATGGCAACACAGTGGATTCCTTTGAAGAATCTATCAAAGATAGATAATGCAGTAGTGGAGAATGAAGGCATACAAAATGCCCCACCCAATTTACCAATAGTTTTGACATAAAGATAAGAACTCCTAGTAGAAGCTATATTAAACTCTCATCAAGAAGCTAATGTTATCACCTAATCCCAAGTACAAGACCTCAATAGCCAAAAGGTTAAAGTAGTTATAGTCTCTAAAACTGCTGAGCAACTAGTAGGAAAAGGATGACCATATCCAACTGAGTGCGATCAAGTATAATACCCTAAAGGATACATCATACTGAAGTTCAATACTTTCTTAGGCATAGAAAATCTACGATGATACTTGGCTCAATTTAAAGCATTATGTAGAAATACTAGTACAAATGATGCTTTGTTTGCTAATTCATCAGCAATTCCATATGGCCTTTGAGTGGTATGTTGAGTTATCTAATGACTCAGTAAAAACATTCAGTGAGCTAAAGGCACTCTTTGTTAAAAGATTTACATGTGCAACAAAGAAAGTAACAATTCTACATCTTACCCTGGAAAAAAAGGAGAAAGGATGAAAGTGTCACTAAATATATCACCAGATGGAGAAACCTCAGCATAAGATGTGATCGGTGAGTTCCGCAAAAATGTGGAACTCCTCATGGGAAATATTGATGATCAAATATCCCCATACCTTGCAATGGCTACAATCAATACATTCCAAGAATTATTAGATCATGTAACCAAGTTTGAAAGGTTTCCTAAACAAAAAGGGCTTAATTTGGGCTATAATAATAACTAATCCAAAGTAGAAAAGTAGATTAAGTTGAAAGAGTCTAAAAAGATTGATGTGAATACAACATTCACATTTACAGTGGACAAAAAGTGAAATAGAGAAGCATCAACTTCATGACCGCTCACAAAGTTGATAGAGAAAAAAAAAGAATACAAACTCTCTGGGAGAAGATGGCTAAAGAGTACTCGTTTAAAAAAGAATGTACTGCTAAGATTTTTAAACATGCCTTATAGTTATGATTACAGTTTCCAGAGCATCATTGACCAGATCAAGTAGACAAGGTCGATGATCCCAACTATTGTCTCTTTCATAGGCTTATAAGTCACTTGATTGAAGATTGTTTTATTTTCAAAGATTGGACTGAAAAGATCTATCACAATGGAGAACTTACCTTGTCAGATAGTGTCTTAGTAAATTCTAAAAAGAAAAAGGTAAGTGTTGTCATTACACAACCTAATCTTAAAGTAGAAAATGTAAAAGGCTGAGTTGAGCAAGACTTAGGATACAAATAAAGATAAAGAAAAAACTCTACATGTCCAAGAAGAAGAAGAAGGTCATTGGAAAACCTTCATCTCAAAGAAGACTAAAAGAATGAACAATATTTTTTAGCTATAGAAGGCATTCAGTGGAGGAATGCCCTAGAACCTTTAATCGATCCCAAAATACTTTTCTTAAATAAGGCAATTTTATGCAAAATGAAGGAGCATATGAAAAATGATAAGCCTTCTTCATCAAAGCCTAGTAAGCCAAGAAAAAATAAGAAAGCTTGAAACAAAAATTAGAGACACAAAAAATGATAGATTCTTTAGAGGAGAATGAACAACCTCCTCGAAGACCGGTTAGGCTAGAGGAATATATGCACCATTTATAGCTCGACACATAAGAGCTTGAAGAAGCGGGTGTAAAAGAAACATGCCTAATTATAAATGTGGTTACAACTTCAACTAATTCTAAAGAAGAGTTATACTTTTGGAAAGAAAAGCCTATCAAATAGAAAAACAAGCAAGGCTCCAAGAAACTATACCTTGAATCAAATAATAGTTTTGAGAGTCATGAATATTATAGGATCTCCAAAGAGTTATAGAACTCATAAACTTCTTCTAATGAGGAAAGCCATGAAGAAGAAGTAATGCAGATGTAATTAAAGAGCGAAAAAAAAGATTTATCCACCTCAACCATAGAAAGCCAATGAAAAAGGCAAAGAAATTCAAATTAGGATGCCTTACCTCCACCACTGGCTAAATCTCAGAAGTCTACCAAAAGAGGAGTTGACTATAACGTTCTAGCATACCTATGCAAAATTTCTTCATGCTCCCATGCTATCCCAGGATATATAAGAGACCTTAATAAAAGACTTGCAATGCCTAGAACAATATGAAGCATTTTTAATTAAAGAGAGGATGAAAGAATATCTAATAGTTCAAAAGCCAGTAACTATCACCTTCAAAGATAAAGATTTACTACTCAAAATGACTAAGCATAATCAACCTCTCTATTTTGACTAAAATTAATTCTACATGCGTAAAGAGGGTGTTGATTGACCTAGGTGCTTTAGTCAATCTTTTGATAGCCAAGACATTTAGGGCACTAACTTTGGATGCTCGATACCTCAACAAGAACACGATACTTTTATAAGGTTTCAATGAACAAGGGAAAAAAACCTTAGGGTCCATTGTTCTGCCCTTTCACTTTGGGGAATTGTATACAAAAGCTAAATTTCATGTAATCGAGGCTAAAGTTTCATATAAGGTGCTCCTTGGTAGGCCCTAGATTCATGAGTATGGTATAGTACCCTCAACTTTTTATCAATGCAAGAAATATATCCAAAATGGTGAAGAGCATCGAATTGATGGGGACATAAATTCTTTCTTGATACATAAAATTAAGTTCTATGATGATGCCAAATACTTTATCCCTAAAACGGTAAAAGGGAATAACTCTAAAAGAAATAAACTTCACTTATCATATTAATGTTAAAGAGTGATGATTCAAAAGATAAAATTGCTAATAAATCAAAATAATCCAAGGTAATTCCCTACCTTGGTAGTGAAAATGAAGAGGATGAAGAGGAATTGGTACCTAGGAGGGCCTCAACTAGTCAAAAGAAAGAAGAGGCTACCAGCGGTGTGACTAAACAATTAGCGAGAATATGCATTTCTCTATTAAGAATGTCTGAATCTTAGGTCTCTGATAAGACTATGAAAAAATTATTAATACCAAAAGTACATATAAAAACCTTATTAACTATAAGTAAAGAAGAAGTAGAATAATTAAAAATCTTTTATGCCCCACCTAAAAAGGGTTATAAAGAACGAGTAATCCTCTTTTACAAAATTGAAGAGAACCACACAAGAATTATCTGAAGAGGATGATTTTGAGGAAAAAGATATTTTAATAATCATTCCTTAATACTTCTCATTAGCTCTAAAAAGGCTAGTCAAGAATAATGCCTAGCTCTCATAATCTAATGCACAGGATCGATTGTTCAAAAGGCTCAGGTGAAGGGATAATGTTCAGAGTTCCATAGGATATAAAAAATTCACATGGGGATTAAGATATATTTCATCATCAAATTCCTCAATAAGCTCATGTTATACCATATCCGATAAAGAAGCAATACTTTTCAAAACCACAAATCTACAAATGGGTCCTCATAAGGGAATGAAAATGCATTTGAAGATCAATTAATAATCGACCTCAAAGAAGCCCCAAAAGATTTCAAAGAAGGCAATCAAGCCACGGTCGATGAACTTTAGAAAATTACCTTATGTATAGAAGAAGAGCCTATGCTAAGTTTTATTAATGCTAACCTTACATTAGAAAGATTAGAATAATTAAAAGCACTACTCTATGAATATAAAGACTGCTTTGAATAGAATTACAATAAAATTCTAGCTTTATAGCTTGATGTACCTATTCATAAACTGGATACTAAATTTGATGTACAACTAGTAAAGCAAGTAGCAAGAAGAACGCAATTAAAAATTGAAGAACAAGTAATCGCTAAAACTAAAAAAGCTCATCGAGTCGGAGTTCATCCTGAAAGAGAAATATATTGATTGGATTGCTAATATTGTCCTACTCAAAAAAAAAATGGACAAATTTGAGTCTGCATACCTTTTCAAGACTTAAATAAAGCATGCCCAAAATTTATTACATCCCCCAATTTTGGCAGCACCAATTATAGGGAAACCATTAATATTATATATGACAATCCTAGAAGAATCACTAGGAACTCTATTAGCACAAAACAATAAAGAATGAAAGGAAAACATCTGTTATTATATAACTTGATGTCTAATAGAGCTAAAACAAAGTATTCTCCTATGGAAAAGTAGTGTTTAGCATTAATATTTACTACTCAGAAACTACACCACTATAAGTTATCCCATAAGGTAACATTAATATTCAAAGTTAACCCAATCAAAATTTTGATGATGAGGCCTATCTTAACAAGCCACTTAGCAAAATGGATTGTCCTATTACAGTAATTTATATAACATATGCCTCAAAAAGGCTATAAAAGGATAAGCCTTAGTTGATTTCCTAGCCGCTCATGTCTTACTGGCAAATTCCCCACTTAATGATGAGTTGCCTGATGAATCGATTTTTAAAGTTGAAAAAGCTCAGTAACCATCAAGATGGGAGCTTCATTTTGATGGAGCTTTATCCATAAAATTAGCTAAACTATCTATCTTACCTATAATACAATTCAAAATTAGCTTGATATTACTAATATCGAAGGGGGTATATTGCGATATTCTTATAGTCTTACTGAGCCTTGAACTAATATGGAGGCTAAATATGAAGCATTAATTATGGGCCTAGAGCAAAAAATTAATATAAAAATTAAGAAGCTTCATATTTATGGAGATTTTGTACTTATAATCTAACAAATAATTGGGACTTTTAAGATAAATAAGCCATAATTAGTGCTTTACCATAAATATGTCTTAGAGCTTTTAAAACAAATACTTGAGGTAGCCATCACAAGGGTGTTGCATCAAGATAATGGCAAAGCCAATGCATTAGCTAAATTAGAGATAGTCCCTCATAAAAAATCCAATTACAATAATAGTTCAAATTAGGCTAGCACTACCTAACCCTCAGCAAGCCTTTAAAGCTAAAAAAAGTCAAGAAGTCACGACCATAATAGAAGAAGATGGTGGGCTACCAAAAGATAAATCAAAGCCTCATCAAATTCAATAATGAGCATTATCTCTTATAAATGAAACATTATATCGGTGAGTGTTTAATCAAATGTGGCTACGATGCTTGAGACCAGATGAAGCCAAGATAGTAATGACTAAAGTTTATGAAGTATTGGGTGGAGCACACCAATCTGGCCCTAAAATGAAAATCAAACTTAAGCGAATGACATATTACTAGCCTAGCATTATTCAAGACTACATCGAATATACTAAAAGATGACATCAATGTCAAATAAATGCAAACACATTAGATCAGCCACCCAATATCCTACATCAAATAATAGTTTTATGGCCATTTAAAAGCTAGGGAACTGATATAATGGGTCCAATAGATCCTCCATCATCTGGAGGTAATCGCTTTATTCTATTTGCTATTGATTATTTTTCAAAATGGGTAGAAGCAATCCTATTAAGAGAAGTTAAAGCAGACAATATAGTAAAGTTCTTCCAATACCATATTTTCTATCAATTTAGGGTACCTCAAATGATTATTTCTAATAATAGCACTACCTTCAAGAATATCAAAATCTACTATTTTATTAAGAATTATAAGATAGATTAGCAATATTCTTCAATATATAATCCAAGAGCCAATGATTTGGTAGAGACATTTAACAAAACACTAATTAAGCTTTTTAAGAGAATTCTTTTCAAAAATTAAAGAGAGTGGTACAATAAATTAATAGAAGTGTTGTGTGCATATTGTACCACTTATAAAACTGCTACATAAGAAACACCATACTCTTTATTTTTTAGAGCAAAAGAAATACTTCCCCTCTAAGTAGAATTACTTTCACTACACATAGTAGTTCAAAATGAACTTTCAATAGAAGAAAATATTCAAATATCATACGAAGACCTTGAAACCTTAGATGAAATTTGGTTACAACCTTGGCAAAATCTAGAAATATATAGAGAAAGAATGACCCGGGTTCATGACTGCATGGTTCTCCCAAGAAGATTCAAAGTAGATGAAATTGTATAACTATGAAGAAGGTTCCACACCAATGAACTGGTGAAAAATTTGTCCCAAATTGGGAAGGGCCATATATCATCAAAAAATGTATTAAGGTGGAGCTTATTAGCTCATTGATGCAAAAGGCATCAGACTTATGCCTCATATAAATGAACAATATATCAAAAGATATTATGCATAAATAAACAGGAAGTACTCTTCCTATTGAAGAGAGGTGCCCCTATTAATAGGGGTAATTTTATATATATTCTTTATAGTGCAAGAAGAAATCTTTAATACAAAGAAATTCTATCCAAGAAAATTTAAAATTTTACCTAAATTTAGATTACATCATACCTAAAAGGGTTGGATCTAAATTAAACTAAGATTCATCATGCCCAAATGGGCTAGGATCAAATCCACCATGCCTAAAGGGGCCGAATCCAAAACCTAATGTTAGATTCCATCATACCCAAAGATCATATAAAAATTAAACTAAGATCCATCATGCCTAAAGGGGCCAAATCAAATCCACCATGCCCAAAAGGGGTGGATCCAAAACCTAAAGTTAGTTTCCATCATACTCAAAGGGGTCAGATTTAAATTAAACTAAGATTCATCATGCCCAAAAGGGCTGGATGAAATCCACCATGCCCAAAGTGGCAAGATCAAAAACCTAAATTTTGATTTCATTATACCTAAAAGGGTTCGATCTAAATTAAACTAAAATCCATCATGTCTAAAGGGGTCAGATCAAATCCACCATGCCCAAAGTGGCTAGATTCAAAACCTAAATTTAGATTCCATCATACCCTTGATCTAAATTAAACTAAGATCCATCATGTCCAAAGGACTCGAATCAGATCTACCATGCTTAAAAGGGCTATATCCAAAACTTAAATTTACATTCCATCATACCCAAAGTAGTCAGATCTAAATTAAACTAAGATCCGCCATTCCCAAAGGGGCAGGATCAAATCCATCATGCCTAAAATGGTTGGATCCAAAACCTAAATTTAGATTTCATCTTACCTAAAGGGGTAAAATCTAACTTAAACTAAGATCCATCATGCCCAAAATGGTCGGATCCAAAACCTAAATTTAGATTCCATCATACCCAAAGGGGTTGGATCTAAATTTAACTAAGATTCACCATGTCCAAAGGGGCCAAACCTAAACCTAAATTTAGATTCTAAGATAACCAAGAGGAGCAAGTTTAAATGTAAACTTATATAAAAGGCTAAATTAAAAAAGGCCACAAGCAAAACTCATGTATAAATTCAAATATTGTTGCTGATTTATAAAACTCTTAAAAGTTATGTCCTTCTCTACTATAGATATATTACATGTTGGCTATAATATTTGTCTGGAATAGATCATATGATATGCCATTCACTGAGCCTACTGATGAGCAGATATGGGCCATTATTGAAGCCCATGATCCATGTGGTATAACTATGATATGAGATAAGTTATCACGATGCCAATATATGTTAAGAGGCAGAGATATTTTTGAAGACTTATTTATTTGATCATCACGTCTCCCACTATCTGACTCATAATCTCTAGCTAGCTATGACCCAATTGATTGGGTAATCAGTTTAATATTGAGACATAGTCATGATGTCTCTTTAGAGCGTGTCATAGATCACCTTAACTTTGGCAATCAGAATGTGTTCAAGAAGACATTACTCCGCTGTAGTCTAATAGGGTTATCATATTACATCATGAAGATGATTAGGTCCCAAAGTTAATATTTAGCACTCCATTATTAGCTATCAATGGGTACATATATTGGGCTCAACCACCTATAAATGCATGATGATGTTCTCAAAAGGGTTGGTGTATATTGGGCATTCACGCATCACTCTTATACCGCTTTCCTTTCACATGGATCATAAGTTAGTGGGACACTGGGATAGGGCAATCAATACTTGTTGGATCAGTCCACATGAGAAGATAGTAACTATGACAGATATATAAGATATAGTAGGACATTTAGTTATAAGGACTCCATATGAAAAATGCATTCCACTAGATCATGAGCTTTTCTAATGCTAGTCAGATGGCCAACATAAGAGGGGCAATTATATGTATTCTTTAGGGCTACGCTTTAGCTCATTATCAAAGAATATCCAAAGAATGGAGGATAGGTCACATACATTAGAATATGATCACTCTAGATACATGGTTAGAAAGCTTCCACCATTTAGAGGGACATCTACCAAATTTTTCATAGCTAGAGGACCTGTTTAACAATGGATTCCATACATCTAGTAGTACAAATTTGTACCAAAGGGAAGAGCCAATTCTTGTTGGATATTAGCATGGGATATTAACAATGATCTATCTTTAGTAGCTTTCATTGCCACTTGGCTATGCTACTTTGTATTCCTTGGGCAAGATAGACTAGTTTGTCCTTCTACTTTACTGATAGATAGCCTACTCAGTCGTAGTGAAAGGATATCATTGGTCCCTTCAGTATTGGCATACTTATATCATGGATTAGGTAAAGTAAGTTCCATGGTCTATTTATGACGCTATGACATGGATGCGCCTTGGAATTATCTACATGGATGGATTTATGCTCATATTTCAGGAGCCTGTTGTTATCCTAAGACACCATCCTAATTCAGAGAGCAAAATTTTCCTTTGATTATGCAACTGAATAGAGCTATAGTCTCTAGATAGACTTTAGATATGAACCTTCATGTTCACCCCAATGCACATGATAAATTGCTTTCAGATCATCCATAAATCATCCTTCTATACTCTATATATTCAAAGTATGAAATAAAAATTTATAGATTCTCTCATTGATAGAAGCACCCCAATGCTATTGTTGACCTTACTTTTGGAGTGAGGATTAACCTTTCTCATCTTAGACTTAGGAACCTTCTAGGAACTTGGATCACCTTAGTGATAAGACACTTCTAGTGACCAAGAGAACACTAAATCCAAGCTTAGAAACTTAAGAGGCATACCCTAAGCTTAAAATTCACCTTAAATAAATAGGTTCTACCTATCCTATGGCCCAAACCAAGACCCATGCCTATTCACTCATCCAAACCTAAAATCATATAAATGAGACACAACTAACCTTAAGCTTAGTCAATTAACCTCACTTGAATTTGTTTTCTAATCCAAGCTCCAAGCCAAATTGACTTAGACCATAACCTAAGCTAACTCCACTATGATCCTATGAACCCAACCCAAACCCATTCAAGGAAACTCAATCCAATTTAATTTTCTCAATCACTCCAGCCATTTAATAGATCATTTTAAACTCCTCCAATAATTATAATCAAACCAATTGGATCAAGTAAATTTGATCAACCCAAGTTAGCCCATTTGACCTAAAAAGTTCAAATGAGCCAATACCAATCAAGCCTAAATCAATTATAATCAAGGCCACTAATCAACTCAAAATCCATCATTGAACCCCTCTCAACACCTAATTGACACCAACTCAACCCAATCAACCTAATTTGTTAATTTGACCCAATGTGACCAAAATGACTAATTTGATTCAAACTTAAATCCACCCAAATTAGATTGAATCAACTCACCCAATCCCTTCCATTATGATTGTTGATCATCTTTGATTACCTAATTGCAATTAATTGGATCAAATCAATCAAATTTGACCACTAAACCCAAGTTGACCTAAATGATCAAATTGGGCAAAATCTCGTTTCAATCCAAAATGATTACAATCAATGCTTCTAACTAATCATAAATTGATTATTCAACACCTTGCAATCATTAATTAAACCAAATTTGGTCAACCTAATACAATTGACCTACTTAGCCCAAATTAACCTAAAAGGTTCAATTTAACCAAATCATTCCCTAATCTAAATCAATTCAAACTAATACTTACAATCATTCCCAAATGATCAATTGAACATAAACCTAACCCATGCCTAAGCCAATTTGACCAAATTGGTCAACTTAACCCCTTTGGCCTAATTGAACCATATGAACCAAATCCAAATCCGCTTCAAATTAAATCAAATCAAATCAATTACACCAATGCATTCCAAATGACCAATTGAACTCATCCAAACCATTGGTTTGGCCCAATTTGACCAATTGGTCAACTTACCCAATTGAACTCAAATTGACCCAAGCCTAACCAAACTTGACATGACTCTTCCTTGGGTCACCATGGGCTTGCCCAAGTGGACCCAACCCATGGTGATAGGTTTGGGTCAAACCCATTGAACCAAGCCACCCAAATGGGACAAAATTCTCATTTGAATGGATTCTCCAACTCCCCATGGAAGCCACCTTTGGCTCTTCTTGGACAAGAGAACCTGACCCAACCTAACCCAAGACTATTTGGCTCAGCCTTTGGCCATTAGAGGGTGAGTTCATTTCACACCATTAGTTCACCTAAGAAAGGTTGTACACCCCATGCCAACCTATTTCACTCCCTCAGCCACCTCAGTAGTCCTCTGCCACCTCCAGCCACCTACCTCGGCCGGACGACTCCTAAAGGCTAAACCAATGCAACCCTTGGTTCTGCTGGGGAGGAGAGTATACTACTCCCCAAGGATTCAAACTTCACACACACCTTCTTTAGAGCATTCCACACAGTCCCCTACCCTTTCTAGAGCTCCTCATGAGTTCCATCGTCAGTGAGATCAACCCCTGAGCAAATCCAAGTGCTTTGTCCATCCAAGCTTCCAAAATCTCCACCAAACCCAAATTAACTCTTCCCATACCTTCACCTCACTCCAACAAGTCAAAATGAATCATTTTTTGAATGATTCGATCACTGAAAGGTGTCCCTAGACTAACTTCGATGAGCTTTGCAGTGGCATTTGGTCCACAGAGTAATCTATGAGGAGGTAGCTCATGATCTTCTCAACAGGGCTTCATCTCTTCAAGATGAAGTTACCACTATCGATGAACCTCTGATCTTTTGCTTTGAAGAGGTAAAAATCTGACAACTGTAGTTTCCCCCAGTAGGTATTGGTCTTTTTTGAAGTAAAGGGTGATTTCATATGATTTCCACCATAGGATCCCTTTAGATTCTCTCTCTGATCATTCTAGAGTTGATTTCATCATCAAACGAGCTTCAATGAGCATGGATTGAGTTGTAGAAGGTGAACAATGTCCGTCTTCCGGTGCTTGAGGGATGACAAATCTGTTCCATGTGATTAGAATAGACGACCATGATTAATTGTGATAGAATTTTTATTTAGTCATTTTAAAATCATGAATCTTTCGGTTGGATATGCGCGTACACGGAGTCAACTATCATGTTGACGATTTAAAATTACCGCATCATGTGGAAAGTGGTTCTATGTGGCACAGATGGTTTAAGTTATTAATTAGGCATTAAAATAGTAATTAAATGGCCAGAACTTCAACAACATCATAACTAAGTGTAAAAAAATCTCAAAAATATAAATAAACCTATTTTGGGAAGGTTAGATAGAGTAGAATCTTAAAAAAAAAAACAAAATCTCTAATTTTTGTTCAATGAATAGTTCTTAATTAAGGTTTGAAGCTTAGACTAATTATCTTAATTAAAGCTTAATTACTTGGCTAATTGATCCCAAATTTGGTTAGATGATTTCATGGGATGTCCTTTACCTGCCATGATTTTCTTAAAATTATTGGCCATGTAATTTGAAGAATTTTTAATCCTAATTACCCTCATTAAATTAGTTAATATTTGTTAAAATTGTTAAATAATGAATGTTTAATAACTAATGATAATTAATCACTATAAATAGTGGGAATAATGAGGGAATAATTAGGACTTCTTTCCTAATTATTTTTTGAATACATTTCCATAAGGGGTTAATTAACACATGTAATAATTAAGGATTAATTAAAAGAATTAATGATAAAATAAAAATTAAATTAAAGTAATGATTGGTTCATATAACTCAAATATAATTCATGGGTTTTCCCCTTTATGTATTTAATAACATAAAGTCATTAAGGAATTTATGGTTGGCCCATTGGTGCGGGAAAACCATAAGAGTACTTAACTTATATTCTTTCCCTATGAGCCTAATTGCATTAAATCCTTTTAGGTGCATTGCAAATTTTAATTTCTCATAGGCATATCATTAAAAGCTTATGATTAAGTAGTAAATTAAAGAAGCTTAGAAGGGTAGTTAAATTGATTGCTTAATGACTTGAACTTAATCAATTCATAAAACCTACTTAATCACTTTTCTTAAATATATTAAGTCACCCAATGTGGGATGGGCCAAGTACTAAGTCTCATTTCTCCTCTTTAGGTTTTGATAATTCAAACACCAAAATCAAATTTCATAAAAACTTTGGTTAATCTTAAAGAATTTGATTCAACTTGATTGCCCTTAAGAATTAATGTAATTGAATGTATTATTTGGCAATGTTTAGTCATTCTTTCTCATTAATTATAAATTTGCATGCCATTGGTGTCATATATTCTTATTTTTTTAAAAAAAATGAATTAAAAGAATATGAATACATTTATATTGTACGTGTTGGATAAATATTATTATATGGTGTGGCTATTATCACTAATAAATTCTAAATTATTTTCAAAACTATAAGCTAATGACATGAATTAGTGTTGGTTATAAATATTCAATGAAGTTCACATTTAAGTTAGAATTTCAAAATGGTAAAGAATTGTTCTATTTTCATGATTCATGTGTATGTTTACATATGTTTGTAATTAGCAAGTATATAGTCTTGACATCCTGGGCATGAGGCTTTAAGTAGCCCAAGGTGGTCTTAGCTAATCTCACTTCCCTGGTTTAACAACACATACTTGCTCAATTTCATTCATGTGTATGCATGTGCTAGAATTTGGGATACAACTTTAATTTTCATGAATAAAGGATTTGGTATTATATAATCTTTGCATGATTTTTATTCCCTTGCTTATGTATATGTTTACATATATTTAAGTTAGCAAGTATATAATCTAGACATCACAGGAACATGAGGCTTTAAGTAGCCCTAAGAAGGTCTTAGATAATCTCACTTCCCTTCTTTAACAACGGCACATACTTGCTTAAATCTCTAATACATGTGTATATATGCTTAATTAAAGCATGAAATCTTTCTTTTCTACCAAAATACATGCATTAAGAACCATCAAGTGTGAAAGAATATAAAAGTATATTGCATGTATAAATAAGTGTGTTAAAATAAAAATCATGAGTAGTAAAAATAAAGAGATGTGTATGCTATTGATGATGAAAAGAAATAATGGAATGTTATCCATGTAATAATGATTCAATTTTATTAATCCTAAGATGCCTTTCATGTTAGATAAGATTCTTTAAGATTAACCCAAACTTAGGTTTAATAAAAATATTTGATAAGTCATTCACTAAAGAAACCAAAGTCATAAGAATATACCTTTACAAAACAACTTAGGATAGGGATGAAAGGGTCAAGTCCCTTTCTTCTCTTTATAATTAAGTATTAAGTAGGTATCAAATGAAACAAGAAGAATGTAAATTAAAATCAGCTAATTCTTTCAATAATTTGAAGTGAAACCTCCCCTAATGTGTAATTTAAATATTTGAAACTTTACATAATCATAAATCTAAAGCTTAGTTAAGGACATACCACACCAAATCTTAGCACATACATTAGAATACTAAGTAACCAATTCTAGCTCTAGGTTAGGATGGTGTATGTTGTGCTATAATATTTTATTTTATGATGTAATATTTTAAACTAGATGTTAAAGTTGTTTGTGCATAGACTAGATGTTAGGTCACTACTAACCTAATGATGTTTTCTATAGGAGATTATGCTAAAAGGGTTGTTGTAATAATAAGTAAATATAAATGTTCTTGCTTGCAAGTTTCTCATGCCCTTAAGCATTATCCAACTAGGATAGGTGGGCTTAGTTACCCAAGTGTAGGGTGCTAAGTCCAAATATGTGAAATATATTTTCTTGACTTGTATGTTTGTTGAGCTAACATCTATTTCACAAGTGTAGTTAGATTTTATTTTTCATAAATATGTAATTTTTTCAGTAGGAATTAGGATTAGTGTTCTATGGGATTTAGAATGAGCGGTGGATAGTAAAGACTTGGGAGGAGCAAACCATTTCAAAAAGAAGGAAATAAAGATAAAAAATGAAGACCCCCCTATAGGATTTATTGTAATTGTAATATTCTCTCTTGTAATTTGGGTTGCATAAGGGTAGAGCTAGGCTACCCAATTTCTTTTCCTTTTCGGGGTATAAGGTGGTTCCCGACCACGCCAACCTTTTATTCTTTGATGAAAATTAGAATGTTTGATTATTGTTTTTAGTTTGTGCAATAGAAATGGCATGCTTTTCATAGGTTTCTTAAAGTGTGATGATTTGATGTATGGCCTGGATGTGGTAGGCTCTTTAGGATAAAATTAAATTTTTTTATCATTGCTAATATCTCATAACTAAATTCTAACACAATTCATAACTTCATCTTAAAGCCTAGGTCCATAATCAAGATAAATAAAAGATTTAGTAAACTCTTAACTGAATGTTCTATGTTATCACACCATACATACCATATTGTTTCACTCTTGAATAGGGAGGGTCCCCACTCTTGCACGATAAGGGATATGCTTGACTTTTGAGGGTGATCCCTTGTAGTGGAGAACACCTCCTCCTATTGATTTAGCTCATAACTTTTTGTCATCATGCATATAGGCATAATTGTCCCAAGCCTTAGTCCAAAATGAATGTGTTCAAAATGGTGTAATTCATATTTTTCATAATAATCATGATCTAGTCTCTTAGGGAGTGAGTTTAGGATCTTAGCTTCCTTCCTAATTAAACAATTACCTAGTTATCTTGCATCTACATAACACTGAGCTACATGGTTTTAAAGCATAGGAGGTTTTAGTTAGCGGCCATTCCAAGCAGTTGTAAGCCTAGAAGAGTCCAGATGGGTTATATCCTCTCTTGTGGAGGTAAACCATTATATCCCATCTTTTAGATTAGACTTAGGTCATGCTTTTAGCATGTGCTAAAGTGTTCTAGATTTAGGTTCCGAGGCTATTTTTTTCCATCATGCTATGAGTGTAAGCCCTTATCTCTTAGGCATTTTCACAATTGTGTTTATAGACTATAAGTCCTAACATTCTAATAAAGATTCCAACTTAAAGAAAAAGTAAATTCTCTTTTTCAAATATGTAAAGCCTCACTATAAGGTAGATTGGAGCATTCACTAGGTATCCTAGTATCATGGGTTCTTCCTACTTATTTTCCTTCAAAATCAATAAATAAGTCTTCCTATTTGAACTCTCCCATTTGATTTCTATAAATACCTAATCCTTCGATAGTCTAGTTTTGAAATCATTAGAGATACTTATTGACTACTTTAATTGAGAGTGTTCTCAGGAAATTCCTATTTCTTAAGATGTAATTAACTATGGAATCTTGCTTCCATAGGCAACAATAGAATGCAGACATAAAATAAACTACTCTTCCATGTAAGGCAGAAAGATCTCTCGTATATCATAGACCCATCTACCTTTGAAGTCCTTATTAGGTGATTAGGTCTGTGTATGCGTGATATGCATCTTTCAAGATGGTACAACATAACTTAATGTCATACCCAATCACTTCAATAAGTACCCCTAAAATCTCATGTTGTCCTACAAATCCAAATTAAAACACCACAACTATTATCAAAACTTGGATACATTGTTGAATATATCATTGGGCTGAGACCCACTTGGCTATGATATCGCCACCATGAATCTATAATCCTTGAAGGTTACAACCTTAATAGGGTGCCTAGATAATTTGAATTTACTCATGCTACACCTATATACAGGCTACCATCGATATTAGATATAAGAGATACTCATTCCTTGAGAACACTTCTACTAATAGTCCATTTAGCAGTAGTCTCTATAGCATGGAGCTTCACACATCACCTAGGGGCCTCTTCTAGTTTCTATATAGCTCCACAGAAGACTCATATAGGAGTTAGTCATTTACGATTGATGTGGATCTGCCACACCTTCTCTTCCTTCTTGGAGCTAAGCTTTCTCTTATACAACCATAAAATGTGAAAGACCAGACTGATCCAACCTATACCATATATGACTAATGCTTCTAAAAGAGCATTAGATGACCAAAAAGGTAGCAAAAAATAATAGCGCCAAAAGTCAGCTGCTTAAGGGAAAGATGACAGGGACCTCCATAGCCCACCATTATTTGATTCTAATATATGAGTTATAGATATAAATAACTCCATTCATATTCTTGCATTGCTATCAGTAGCTAAACCACTAGCAGAGCAGAAGAAAAGTGATGTCACACTAGCATTATCCAAAGATACTACTATAATTTTTCCAGTGTCCATCCAACCTATAATACTGATCATATACATATTAGAGGAAATACACACACATAGGAATCTAGCACTATGGCTACTAGTCTTAAACCACTTTTATCAAATTCAACTTGGATGATGGTGAGTGCGACCTTAGACAACTCCTTAGATCTAGATTCTTGTGCCGAGAGTTATTCTATTTCAAGTCCAAAATATATAGTTTAGAGGCAATTATTTGGCCTAGAAATTTCATGTTTTATTTCAAAATATGCCCTAGGGCTTCAACTCCATTGCATTATAGTCCTTCGAAAAGCTTATATCATATAATAGCATCCCTATGTCAACTACTTTTAAGTGTCGACTTAGCAATTTTTCTTGATCTTTCCAACTTCTATGTAAAGCCAAATTATTTGCTAGATTGTGATGTCGCTCTTGGTCTCGAAATGAGAGAATTACATTTATGGGAATCTTTATATAAAGACATTGAATTTGAACTATTCTCTTTGCGCACTACCTACAAGGAGGTCTTGTCAGATACACTTACTATTGTAGAAACATCAGCTAATACTATTTCACATTAGGTCTCCATAATACACCAATATCTATAGCATAGTCTCAGAGCCTTGAGATCCTTCCAAAGAGAGCTTTCTAGATGACAAATGGAACTCCTCGATACCTCTGTTGAACTGAGAGAACTATAATAGAAGAGAAAATATTTCTTAGAAAGAAGATCAATGATCAGACAAGCTATCACAGCCATAGAAGAGATTGATCACAAATGCTCAAGTGTCCAAACTTGAGCAAACTCTTTCATCATTGGAGTGTGATCAAGAGGTTTCCTTCAAGATCTCCATGAAGTATGAGAGAGCAGAGCTACTATGGCCTATATATAGCACAACTTCTATTTCTATTAGAGAATATAGGCCAACTATTACAGCTAAAATTTTCTTATGTAAACTGCCTCTCCTGTGTAATAAATGAAAATTATTGGAGTAATACATCAGACGCTTCAATCCTTCTCTTAATTATATCTATATATTTGTGCTACAACTAATAGATAAGTAATACAATGAATGCATCATGTCCTAATGACATGACACAATCATTGTGGGGTAACTTTGTTCACCTAAAAAAATTAATATATACAAGATGAGAATCCCTCCCCTCCATCGATCTTAGATTTGGGATAAAGGAGAAGAGTGCTTCGCACTATAATTTTAAAGTCTAGCACTGTTAAGGTGAAATGTTGCCAAAATTCCAAAAAAATTTCTCAAATCTCACAAGAAAGTCAATTTCTGACTCACATCAGCTAGACGCTGAATATTAGTGCCATAACGCTATGCTCGTGTTTCCTTATAAGGAGGTGCCACTGTAAGAAGATTTTGTGCCTTACCAAATCACCTTGCTGCACCATAGCATCAACGTTGAGGCACCATGCTCACTTGATGCTAGAAATATGACTTAAAATATATTTCTGATAAAAAAAATGCATATAACATGCTTTCATTGGACTATCGCCTCAATGCTATATCTCCTTAACACAAGTAAAAGGACTTAGAAAATGAATAATATCACCACAATGACACAAAGGGAAGGCGCACCAAGCTCTAGTTTTCCATTCTGTTCATAGCACCAATATAGTGGTTTATAGTGCCAAGGTGTTGTTACTTAGATTTCATATTTTATAAATATGTTCAAATATTTTTATTTAATTCTTGGAGTGATAAATCAACAAAGCTAATCATATACAATCATATAACATAAAATAATAATAAGAGAATTTTTATTTATAAATTCAAAGAAAATTATAAATTACAAAAAAAGGGGAAAGTACAAAAAGGAGGGAAATTAATAATCATACTCGCCACCCTCTTCTTCCTCCTCTTCTTCTTTCTCCATGCCTAATACCTATGGGTTATTTACATAAGGATGATGATGAGGTGTCGTAGGGAAGAAGACCTAGTTCGGGTCTGCAAGATTGCAACTCTAGAACATGTTGACCAGTGCGTTGTTCAACTGGGCCATGTAGAAGAATTTCATCTGATGTTGATCCATAAGATGGTCAAACTTACACTCCAGAATCTCCTGCTTATGATTACTCCTATCCACCCTTTTTCTTAAGTCCTTGACTTGACTATCAATTTCTTTGACTTACTCAACCAAGGGCTTAGAAGATTGGGGTCGAGACCGTGCGGCACATGAATTCTTCCCTACTTCATACCTCAACCCAAATCCCCCAATTGCTCTCTTTTTTTGAGGAACCTTTTGGATGAGTATTTCTTCATTGGCCCCCCTACTGCTCCCACAACAGCACATAAACCATAAATCAAAAAAGGGTGATCATACTCGATAGTAGTACTCCCTTTCAGCATATTACAAATAGAATTATAATAACCTTCCTGATATCAATCGTAAATCCCCTTTGGATAGAAAAATTTAAAATAGCCTTATCTTTGGTAACCTCACTAATGTTACCAGTGAACATAAGCTTGTCAAAAATGAAATAATGCTAAGCCTTAGATTCAACAGTGAAATTGGTGGCAGAAAAGTTGGTAATTATTTCCTCCTCTCATTTCCATTGCACAGTTACAATCTCCAGAAAGAAAATGGAAGATTTTGTCAAAATTAGAATGATCATTATAAAAAGAAAGATATTTATCATAATTAATATCTTAGAGATTATAATATGCATTAATAGCACTACTGTCAAAACTTACTAGTTTCCCCTGAAAATATGCTTTGTTGTCCTTACTTTCTCGTGCTTTCACAAAGAACTTGTGTACCACTAGGACAATGCTTGAACTATTATTGTAGGCTAGCTTGGCCCAGCCTTGTCTCACGATCACCCCTTCGGCACTACCATAGGGATCTTGGAAGCTCCTCTGTGATCAAGTGTTTGTGCACGAGGGCATGTTGATGCCACTCATCACCATCAACACTGACGAATCTATTGGCATCACTAGATGACCCCTTCAACCCTTACGAGGCATGATAAAATATTAACTAGAGAGAAGAATATAGTTGAGAGAGAGTAAGGAAATTATTAAAGAGAGAAAATGCTAAATAAAAATCTTCAATAGTGTCTTATTTATAAATCAGACCCAATGCTGTGGCGCCCAAACATGGCACCAAGGCACTGGCCTCTTGGGTTCCATAACATAGCACTAGCACCGTACGGCCCACGGGCATAAGTGAGGCACTGGTCTACCTATCCCATTAGTTACTATGTGGTCAAAAAAATAAATTTAATTATAATAAATTTTGTAACCGTCTGTCAAAAGCATTACAGTGTCATGGCACTCTGAACCTACACCACGGTGCCAATTAAAATGAGGTTGTCATTTCTCCTTTGATCCAATGTACAACTATCAAGAATCTTGACTTGCATCATGGAACAAATCAAATGGTCAAAAGGGCCAGTAATGCTAGCACCACGACACTGGGCCTCATAGCTCATATGTACACTTATCATATAGGCCAATAGCTAAACAATGTTTGCACCATATTCCAGCACCTAGGCACTGCCCTTTTAAATAAAATATAATATAAAAAATTCATAATTAAATTCCAAAAAGGTATGTATTGTTAACCTCACTTTTGGAGTGAGAATTATTCATTCTAATCCTAAGTCTAGGTTCTTCTAGACACTTAGGTTTCCCAGTGCTAGGACACATCTAGTGATTAAGAACACTAAGCCCAGCCTAAAGACTTGTTAGGAAAAAATCTCACATCTAGAGCTTACCTTAGGACAAGCAGGCTTTACGTACCCTAAGAATTGAACCAACACTCATACCCATCAATCAACTTTAAACTCAAACCAAATGATTGAAACCTCAACCTCAAGCCAATCAATCGACTTCAATTAAATTTGATCTCCAATCCAAGCTCCAAGCCAATTTGCTTGACCCAAGTTGACCTACTTCAATCTTGTCACCCCATTCAAACCAACCACAATCAAACTCAATTCAATTCTCTCAATTATTCTTAAGACTTAATGGATCATTTTGACTATTTGAATACTTGAGCTAATTAAGCTTGACTGAAATCCAAGTTAGCTCATTTGACTTAAAAGGGTCAAATGAGTCAAAACCCAATCAAACTCAAATCAATTGTAATCAAATCCACCAATCAATTCTAAATTTATCATTAAATATACTACAATCATCTATAGCTAATTGGTTAAATTGACTGACCCACTAACCCAAAGTGATCTAATTGAAACTTCAATCAAACCCCCATTGGATCAAATCTTCATTGATAATTGTAGGTTACTATTGAACACTCCACTACAATCAATTAGACCTAACCTAACTAATTGACCCCTTAATCCAAGTTGACTCAAAGTGACCTAAACGGCCAAATTGGGCCACATCATATTCTTAGCCAAATTGATTGAAATCAATGACTCCCATCAACTAAAAATTGAATATTGAACATGATTCAACCACCAATTGAACCTAACCAAGACAATTTGGCCTCCTGACCCAAGTTGACCCAATTTGGCATAAAGGGTCAAATTGGGCCAAATCATATCCTAATCTAAATTGGTTGAAACCAATGCTTCTAGCTAATTACCAATTGGGAATTAGACATGAGTCAACCTTCAATTAAACCTAATTCGGTTAACCCAACCCAAATGGCCTACTTAGCCCAATTTGGCCTAAAGGGTAAAACTGAACTATATCACTCCATAATTCAAATCAACTATTCCAATCAATTACAAATGACCAATTGAACATAGGCCTAACCCCTGCTCAAACCAATTTTGTCAATTTGGTCAAATTGGTCAACATGACCCATTTGACCCAAATGAAATCATATGAACCAAATCCAAATCTAACTTATATTGAAGCAAACGAATTACACCAATTCATTCCAAATGATCAATTGAACTTAACCAAACTCTCACTTTGACCCAATTTGGTCAAAATGGTCAATATAGCCCAACATGACCCATTTGACCTCCATGAGTCAAATTGAGCTAAACCCAACCAAACCAAGTTCAAGCTCAACCAAACATGGCATGACTCATTCTTGGGTCACCATGGGCCTACCTAAGTGGGCCCAACCCATGGTGAACCTGGGATGGGTCAAATCCATTGAACCAAGCCCTCCAAATAAGACAAAATCCATATTTGGATATGTTCTCCAACTCTCCACCCCTTGGCAGCCACCTTTGTCTCTTCTTGAAGAAGGAACCACTAACCCAAGGCTGTTGAATTCAACCTCTGCCCAATAGAGGGTGAGTTCACCTAGGGCAACCATTAGTCCACCTAAGGAGGAGTGTACACTCCATGGAAACCAACTATGCTCCCTCAACCTCTATGGTGTTTATTTTTTAGATGTGTATGGGAGACACCACGTAAATCTGAGTGGGTACTTATTGAAGTGATCAGGTATGACATTGAGGTATGATGTACTATCTTAAAAGATAGAGATATCATCCTTTAATGGACCTAATCACCTAATAAGGACTCCTAAGGCATGATGAGTCTTCAAATATACTAGAGATTTTTCCCACTTTATATGGATGAATAAAGTAGAGTTTATATTAAATCGAGTTCTAAAGTTCTCTATAGAGGTAAGCCTCCATAGTTAATTACATCCCAAGGAAGGTGACTTTCTTAGGAATACTCTTGATTAAAGTAGGAAATTATTTTCTCCAAAGATTTTAAGGTTAAAACTATCAATAAATTGGCTATGCTAGAAGATCAAATGGAAAACATCTAGGAGAAGACTTATTTTTGGAAGCCAAAGGGAAAAGGTAGGGAATGCTCTTGATACTAAAAAGCTTAGTTAGCATTCCAATCTAACCTATGGTTGGATTTATATGTTTGAAATTGAAGATAATTATTTGTTTGAGTTGAATTTTTATTAGATCACCAGGGCTTATAATCCACCAACACAAGGTTAAGGAAATGACTAAGAGGTGAGGATTTATGCTTGTAGCACAAAGGAATAACTACCTCAGATCCTAAATCTATAGAACTTTAGCATAAGCCAAAGGATGATCAAAATCTAAGTGAAGATGGGTATAAGGTTTATCTCCATAAGAAAGAATAAACCACCCAACTGGTGGACTTATAACTGGCAAGAGTGGCAGCCACCTAACTTCTCCTATGATTTAAAGCCATATGGTCTAGTCATATGATTTACAAGATTAGTTAGGCTGTTATTTATTTATAAAAGACTAAAGTCCTTAAACCCACTCCTTAAGAGATTAGAGCATGAGTGGTAAGAGTAATGACTTAATATAATGATAAATATTTTCAATTTTTATTTATATTTGACACTTCATTTTGATAAAGGCTATAAAATTTCTTATGTCTAAATGTATGATGAAAATGGATTATGGGCTAAATCAATGGGAAAGAGGTGTTTTCCACCATAGAGGAAACCCTCAAAGGTCAAGTCTTCCCCTATCGTGCAAGGATGAAAACCCTCTCTTAGCAAGAGTGAAGCAATATAAATTTATGATATTAGACATATAACATTCAGCTAAGGGGTTGTTAAATCTTTTAATTATCTTAATTTAATGTCTAGGCTTTATGTGAGGTTATGAATTATTTAAAACTTTAGTTATGAGTTATAGTTGGGTAGAAAATTTATTTTCTCCCTATGAGCCTAATCATATCCAGACCATACAACAAACACCAATCATAAAGAAAGTATGAAGAGGCATGTAATTTCAAATGCACAAGTTAAACATAACATCAAACATTTTATAGCTACCATAAAAGAATAATAGGCTGGTGGGGTCGGGTACCACCGTACAACCCAAAAATATAAAATGGGTAGCCCTTATACAACCCAAAATATGAAAGAATAATTATAGTTTATAAATGAATAAATGTTGTGGGAGTCTTCATTCTTCATGTCTTTTTGTCTCCTTCATTTCTTCCATCTTCTTTGATTTTGATGTGCTTTCTTCAAAGGCATCACAGGGACTCCCAGGACAAGCTTCCTAGCCACTACTCATCCTAATCTCCCATAGCACTAATCTTAATTCTTAATGCAAAATTACATTTAAAATAAGAAAAGTAAATCTACCTACACATGTAAAATAAGTGTTAGCTAAACAAACATACAATCCCAAGCAATTATATATATAATTTGGACTTATCACCCTACACATGGATAACCAAGCCCACCTGTCTTTGCTTGGATTATGCTTAGGGGTTTAAGCAACCTGCAAAGAGAGCATCTATATTTATTTTAAACACCCCTTAAGCATAATATCCTGCAGAAAATAACATTAGGCTAATATCAGCCTAACATTCAGTCTACTAAACATATACCCTAACATCCAATCCAAAATATTAAATCATAAAATAAAACATACATCATACCATGCACCATCCTAACATAAAACTAGAAGAGGTGACTTAGTTCTAATGTGTGTGTTTTAGGCTTGTGTGGTATGTCCAAACAAGGCATTAAGATTATGATCTTCTAAATGTGAAAGGACATTTAATTTAGAGGTTGATTTTACTTTAAGTGGTTTAATTAATTTTGAGAATTTTTCACTTAGTATTTTCTTTTGTTTCATTTGACATACACTTAGTAACTAAGTGTTGTAAAGAGAAGAAAAAAAGAGGATTACTCTCTTTCATTCCTACCTTAAGTCATTTCTAAAGCATGTTAATTAACTTAGTTCTCTTTAGTGAATGGCTTATTACACATTTTAAATTAATCCTAAGTTTAGGTTCACTATAAATAATTCTATTCATTATGAAAGGCATCTTAAGATTAATTTGATTGAATTACTATCACATGATGCACATTCAACCATTCCTTTCCATCATATGTAACATGCATATGATTAAGTCATAAGTATGCCTAGACACACAATATGTTTTAGCACACTTAAATGATGGATATGAATATGTATATTTAAAGTTTATATTTTTACTTTTGATTAAATTATTTAATTATATTAATTTAAAGCTCTATCTAAATTCTTATACAAAAATATATAGGGATGAAATTAAATAGGTATGTGTCATTATTAACCGGGGAAGCGAGGTAATTAAATGGCCTCCTTAGGGCTAACTAAAGCCTTGTATTCTCGGGATGTCCAGACTATATACCATTAGATTCATCCATATGTAAATTTGCATACATGAATCATAAGAAAGAGAGCTTCAAATAATATAATTAACTAATTCAATCACTTGAACAATTGCAAATGCATGTATTTTTGATAAAATAAAAGGGGTTCTAATTCCATAATTAAATACATACACACATGTATAAGAGACATAAGCTGGTACTTGTCATTGTTAACTAGAGAAGTGAGGTAACCAAATGACCTCCTTGGGGCTACTTAAAGCCTCGTATCCCTGGAATGTCCAGATTAAATATTTGCTTTTCTCAAATACATATAGATGTATACATAAATGAAGGAAAGAAAATCATGCAAAGGTTGTATTTTTATTTGATTGAAATATTTATGCATATGGAGTAAAGTCTTATCCAAATTCTAGTATTAAAATATATAGGAATGAAATCAAATGGAGTACGTGCCTTTGTTAACCAGGGAAGTGAGGTACTCAAATGACCTCCTTGGGGCTAACTAAAGCCTCATATTCCTAGGATGTCTAGACTATATACCCATTAACATTCATACATACATAAACCAATACATAAATAAATGGAAAGAAACTTGGTTCATACACTTAAGCTATAATCACTTACATCTCCTGTATATTTATAACTAACATTCATAGCATATGTAATCATTCATTTATAAGCTTTAGAAAATATATTTAGATTTAATAGTGATACTAACCACACATATATTAAATTAAATCAACACATGCAAGCTTAACATAAAGGAAACCATTTGATTTAATTAATTTTGTAAAAGATGAATGCATGAATCAAATGACATACAACATTTAATTTGATGGGATAGGAATAAATAAACATAAGCATATGATTTCATTCAATTAAATTAATTCCTAAGGACGATCATAGCAAATGAAATTATTTAAAGCAAACCAAAGCTTTTTAATATCATTTTTAATTTTTTGTTTGAATTTGATTTAAGGAAAGAGAGAAAGAGGTTTGGTAATCTTAATCCCATCCCATGTTTGTAAGTTAATTTGATTTAATGAAAAGGTAATTAGGTTGATTTTATGGATTAATTAAGTTAGATATGAATTAATTAATTAATTAACTTTTACTATGTTACTTTAAAATAATTAAAGAAATAATTATGAGCCAATATAATATGCAAATGAATTTAAAGTAAATTAGCAATGGTCCTAGGAAATGAAAGGGCCTAATGCAATTGGCTCACAATCAATAGTTAATTAAGCTTAACAAACTTATTTAATTACTTTTATGATTTTCCCGCATATATGGGCAAATCATAAATTTATTAAATCTTTTTAGGCTATTGAACACCTAAAGATCTACCCATGAATTAATTAGGTTTAGATATATTTTAAGTTTTACTTAAACTAATTAAGTAATTAATCAATCCAGTAATCCTTAATTAATTTCTATTGAAAAGGTGAAGGAAATTTATGGAAAAGATTAGGAGAGAAGCTTCAATCCACTTCCCTAGGTCTCCTCATTATTAAATAGTGATAAATGACCCAATTAATTAATCAAGTTAATGTTCGTATGCCTAAAGCTCTTTTTTCATGAAGTTATCTCACTATAGCTAAGACTAGTGGCTCGCACGCTTGAAGTAGCTTCGCCAGTTGAGATGAAGCCCTATTTAGCAGCAATTTGATTAATTCCACATGGATTGCTCGGAAGGCTAAGAATGGTGCTTTGGAGCATCGACTTTGATTGAACTCCATCCTCCGATGGATTTCGAGCTAGGCAAATGACTTGGGTGGCTTCAACAAGGTGTGTAGGAGGTGTATTAGGAGGAATTTGGTTTTTATTGAGAGATGAGGGAGTTTGAATCGGGAAAGGGGTGTCTTATTTTAGCTTCCCTTGGGGAGAAAAAAATTTGAGAGAGGAAACATTAGGGAAGCTCTAGGGAGTGCTAGGGAGTTTTGAAAATGCCTTGGGAGCTCTCTCGAAATGAATGCCTATCTTTTCCATGAGAATTGAGGCAGTATATCCCTCAGTCATGTGTGATGGGAAAATGGGATTGCTTCCATAATTTCAGCTGGTCAGCCATGGCCAAAGCACTAGAGGGGTCGTAATCGAGTTCTTGTGGCATGCCATGAGTGGAGGAATGCATGGGAGGTGGCTCAAGGCTTGATATGGGCTGATGGCTCTCCCTTTCCCATTGAATTCTTAAAGGAGGTGAGTTAACTCACATCCCTTTGGCCCATGGAAAGCCTAGCCCACTTAGAGTGGAGTTGGTGGCTAGGTGAGACCCCAAAATGGGTGCTTGATGGTTGCCAAGGGAAAATGAGGAGTGGACTTTGCCAATTTTGGCAAAGTCCCACATGGGGAGTCATATCCAAGGGAGATTTTCCTTAGGTTTGGCTCCAATTGGGTTTGGTCTAGTTTTGGGCTGAGCTAGGATGGTTTTGGTTTGGATTTGGTCGAGTTCCAAGGTCCCATGGGTTAGTTTCAAGGGTTTTGGCTTAATTGGGGTCATTTGGGTTAATTTGGGCTAGGTTGCATTGGGTTGACCCATTGGTCAAATTGGGTCAAACTAAAGCTTAGAGGTTCAAATGATGATTTGAAGTATTTTGGTTCAACTGATTTCAATCAATTTGGCCTAGGTTTGATTTTGGCTCATTTGGATTCATATAGGTCAAATAGATCAAGTTGACCAAATTGGCCAAATTGGCTTTGGGTTGGGTGTTGGTTCAAGTTTAATTGGTTAATTAAAAATGATCGTAGGCTTTGGCTTGAATTAATTTGGATTTTGACCAATTTGCCCCTATAGGTCAATTTGGGCTAACTTGGTCAATTGGGCTTAATTGGCCAACTTGGGTTCAATTATGGGTTTGGTCAAGTTCAATAATCAATTTGGAATGAACTTGAGCCATTAGTTGCAATCAATTTGGGTTAGATCATGGTTTGACCTATTTTGACCTTTTAGGTCAATTTGGATCAACTTGGGTCAAATGACCAATTGGGTTTAGTTTGACTCAATTGATGGTCAAGTCATGTTCAATCATTGATTATGAGTTGGTGTGAATCAACAGTTTCAATTGATTTGGTGTAGGATGAGTTTTAGCTAATTTGAGTTTCATATGGGCTAAGGGTTGACTTGGTCAAATGACCAAGTTAACTTGGTTTGACCCAATTTAAGGCAATTGATCATCCTAGGGTGATCAATGATCATGGTATGAGGTTCGGATGGGCTTGGTTCAATCCAATTTGGATTGGATTAGAACTTGGTTCAAATGGGTTCTTTAGGCCACTTTGGGTCAAGTGGACCTAAATGGGTCAATTTCTTGGTTTGGCTTAATTAAGGTTTAGTTGAATTTATATATTGAATTTATATATGAGTTTAGGATTGAAATATAAATCCACCTACAATCAATTTGGGCTATGATGGGTTTTGGTTCATTTAGAATTTTCAAGTCAAAAGGGCTAAGTTCGGCTTTACATGAGTTGATTTCAATTTAGCTTGATGATTGTAAGTTTCATTTATATTTTGATAGATGATTGAATGAATGATTGATTCAAGAGAAAATCCATTGATTTTGGTTTGATTTAGGTAGGTTTTGGCCAAGTTCAAGAAAATGGGTTAAAGGGATTGAATGGGGTTTTGAATTGAATTTGGATTAGGTTTTGCTATTTGATTTATTTTTCATTTATATTTTTGAATATAAATGAAGATATAAATAATTTATGAGAAAATCACTTGAGTTCGGAGTGATTTGGAAGCAAATTTGACTAAGCTCATGGAGGTAGTCAAAAGGGCTTAGAAGGAAATTGATTTAGTTTGATTTGGTTTTGACCATTGGAATGTGGGTTTCATTTATATTTGGGAAGATAATTGATGGAAAATTTGATTTATAAGAAAATCAATTTAGTTTGGGATGATTTGAATGGGATTTGGCTAAGCTCATGGAGGTAAGTCCATATGTGTTAGCTTGGGATTTGATTGGATTTAGGTTTAGTTGAATTTGGTTTTGATTATTTGAGTTTATATTTAATTTATATTTATGAATATAAATGAAGATATAAATGACTCATGAAAAGATCAATCAAGTTTGGATTGAATTAAGTGGAGATTTGAATAAGTCCATGAAATTCAATCATAAGGCTTAAGGAAGATTGTGGTGAAATATTCCCGCCTTTATCTATCCGTTTGAAGAAGATAAATGAAAATAGAAATATAAGCTTTTAGGGACACCATGTAGATCTGTAGATGTTCTTATTAAGAGTGATCAGGTATAACATTGAGGATAGGTGTATTATCTCAAAAAATAGGAGTCACCATCCTACAATAGACCTAATCACCTCAATAAGGTCTCCTAAGGACAATGGACCTACATATGTATTAAAGATTCTTCCCCTACTTTACATGGAAAAGTAAAGTAAGGTTTATTTTTATGTTCATTAAGTTCCTCTAGGCAAGCCCATAGTTAATTACATCCTAAGGGATGGGATCCTTTAGGAATACTCTGATTAAGGTAAATGATCATTGTCTCCAAAGATTTCAATAGGTAAAACTATCAATCAATTAGCTTAGTTTTGAAGATTAAATAGGATTGATCAAGTAGAGGGAGTTATTATCGAAGGAAGATAAGATAAATGATCTAAAAGCATCTCAAACTATCCTATGGTTGGGCTTTACATTTTTTTTGAAATTGAATTAATTTTTTTGAGTTGAATTTTTCATTAGAAATTTAGGACTTATAATTCCATAGCACAAGATTATGGAAATGCCTAAGAGGTGAGGATTTATGCTTATGGCTCATAAAGGGGAGAAGCAACCTTAGAACCTAAATCTAGGGAGCTTTGGTGAGGGCTGAAAGCACAACCTAAATCTAAGGTGAAAATGGGTATTTGGTTTGCTTCTATAAGAGAGGACAAACCACCTGACTACTTGGACTTACAACTGCCTGGGAGTGGCCTCCAACTAACTCCTATGATTTTAAAATCATGTAGGCAAGTCATATGCTTTATACAAGATAGCTAGACTGTTATTTATTTAGAAAGAGACTAAGTCCTTAAACTCACTCGCTAAAGAGACTAGATCATGTAAAGACATGCTTCAAATGACCTAAGTCTAATGCAATTCATATTTTATTTTATTTTCATTTTTGGACAATCATTTTGACTCAAGCTAATATAATTCATATGCCTAATGCATGATAAATGAGATTATTGGCCAAAATCAGCGAGAAGGGAGGAGGTGTGTTTCCACCATGGCTCTCAAAGGTCAGCCGGCAAAGGTGGAAGTCCTCCAATCAAGAGTGAAAATAATATGCATTTTTTTGCATGATGTTATAAAGAATTACTCATCCAGCTAAGGGGTTGCTAATTATTTTATCTTGATTTTTAGCCTAAGCTTTAGGTAAGGTTATGAGCTCTTTCTTTTTAATTTTTAATTATTAAGTTTGGTAAATGATTTATTTTTCCCTAAGAGCCTAATCACAACCAGGTCATACATAAATCAAGGAATAAACTAGGAAAAGGATGCCACTTAATGCACAAGCTAAACAAATCATCAATCAATTTATAAAGCTAATCACAAAAGAATAAGAGGCTATTGTGGTAGGGTACCACTATACAAACCCGAAAAACAAATTGGGTAGTCAAGCTCTACCCTTATACAACCCAAATTAAAAATGAATTAAATACAATTAAGTAAGGAATTCATTATTATGGGGGTCTTCAAGCTTCATTTCTTCATTCTTCTTTTCTTCATTATTTTTCTTTTCTTCTTTCTTCTTTGGTTCCTTCTTTTGGATGGTTAGAATGTGGATGCTCTAAAGGCTTAACATGGTGTATAAGATGAGATCTTATGACCAATGTTCATCTTAATCCCCATAATAATCATTCCAAAATCCTAATTGCAAAATTTACATGAAAAAAAAAGTAAATCTAGCTAACACCAAAATAAAGGTTTAGCCAAACAAACCACCAAATCATAAGAATATATATTGGACTTATCACCCCACACATGGGTGACTAAGTCCACCACCCTATTAGTTATGCTTAGGGGTATAAGCACCTACATAGCAAAAGCATTTATATCTTTATTTATTACAGCGCCCCTTAATCACAATCCCCTGTAAAAGATAATGGTTAGACTAAGATTGTCCTACTATTCATTCTACACACATACATCCTAACATCCAGACTAAAACATGTATCCCAAAATAAAGGTAAGCATCAAACCATACACCGCCCTACCTAAAGCTAGAAGTGGTGACTTAGCCTAATGTGTGTGCTTGGGAAGTTTGTGTGGTATGCTTAGTTATGGCTTTAAGTTAGAATTTTCTAAGCGTGAAGGATGTTCAACTTATAGGAGGGTTTCATTTAAGTGATTTAATTGTTTTGTATTGATTTTATTTCATGTTTTGATTAAGTTCAAGTGAATTCTACAATTAATTACTAAATTATAAAGAGAGGCAAAGAGAAGAGAACTTTTCCTTTCTTTCTTAACATAAGTAATTTCTAAAGTGGATTCATGTTTTAGTTTTGTTTAGTGAATGTTTTAATTAAATATTTTAATTAATCCTAAGTTTAGATGAAGTCTAAACAAACCTATTCAAAAGAAAGGAATATTAAGATTAAGTAAAATGAACTAAATTCACAAAATATACATCACTTCATTTCTTCCCCAACATGTGTAGCATGCATATGAATGAACCCTAAGCATATCTATACATACAAATGAAAAAGTTTAACCCACTTTATGATGCATGCTAAGCAATTCATTTAAGAAAATTTGAATGTTTATGATGCATATTTTCATTAAGTAGAAAAGGGATTTCTTATCCAATTTTCACATGCACATATGAATGTATAAAAGCATAAGTGAGTATCGCCATTGTTAACCAGAGGTGTAAGGTACAAGACCTACTTAGGGCTACTTAAAACCTCACAACCTCGGGGTTGTCCAGACTAATATACCACTTTCCTTAAATACAAACATGTGTACAAAAGAAATAAATGGAAAAGAAAGAATGCAAAAATTTGTCTTGGTTGATTTATTTTGTTTATGCAATTTATATGTGCAAGCATAGGTATCCTTCTTGAGTGATAGTATAGGAATGAATAGGATATAGAATTAGGCAAGTGTTAGGTTCTTTTCAAATGAACTATACACCTTGCCAAATCCTATTCAAAACTATACTAAAAGAGAAGAGAAGGAAAACCTATACTAAGCACATCCTTATATTTTACTCACATGCAAACTTATAAATAAGATATAAGTAACACACTTTCAGTTTTGAAAATTGATTCATATATTTTGAAAATAATTTGAATTTAATAGTGATAATAGCCACTCATATTCTTACTTTAGCTAACATATGCAATTTGACATAAAGGAAACATTTTCATTTTAAATTTAATTTTTTGAAAGGAATGGATGCATGAAACCATATGACATACATATTTAGCATGTTGGGAAAGAATTGAAGTAATGAAAGCATGTAAACACATTCACTTCAATTAAATCCTAAAGACAATCTTATGAAATAAGAAAGCATAAAGTAAATCAAAGTTTATCTAGTATAATTTTTGTTTGATTTTGAATTTGATTTAATTTTAAAAATGTGAATTGAGTTTGTTGTTCCTAACCAATTCCCACATGTGTTTGAAATTTGTGTTTAATTTTTAAATGATTATATTGATTTTATACTTTGATTAGGTTAAGGTATGAATTAAACATGTTAATTAACCCTTACCTACACCACCTTAGCATAGTTAACCAAATAATTATGAGCTAATGATATGACATAAAACCTCACAAGGAATTTAAATTTGCAATGCACCAAGGAAGAAAGGGACCTAATGCAATTTGGCTCATGATTAATGATTAATTAAACTAGGGGGTTTAACTTAGGTAATTTCAAAACACCCCTCACACATATGAGTTGAGTTTTGATTTCCTTAATTAAACTTAGCCTCTTGAACACCTAAGTATCTATGCAAAGTAGATTAATTAAGTTCTGAAAGGTTTTAGAAATTTAAGAAATTAATTAAGAGAGTAATTAATGAATTAGCCCTTAATTAAAAGAGGATTAAGAAAGAAAAATGTCATTTAGGGAATAACTTAGGGGAAATACCCCAAAATTATTTCCTAAACCTCCTAATCACTACATCTAAACTTAATCAATGTCAATAAGGGATTAAAACACTAATCAAACCCATAATTATCCTAAATTACATAAAGGGATAATTAGGAAATGAATTAGCAATTTCCTCAATTAAGCTACCAATAAATCCTAACAAAATTAGGAGAGGCAGAAGTCATCCCCCAAAATATACTCAAGAAGTTTGAGATTAATCAGTGATTAATTAGGGAGTAATTAGCAAATTAAGATTTCTAATAAAACCCAAAATCAGAGAAAGGTATAATTCAAAATCCATTAAAACCAATTTTGGAATATTTTAGATTGAATTATCTTTCAGTGGCAATTTACCTCATATTTTTCTAATTTTTCTTTAGAGAGATATGAATTTTTGAAATTTAGAAGATTAATTAGAATTAAATAAACCTTAATTAATTCCCTTAATCTAACGGCCTGACACGCGGCCGATGGCTTAGATGCACTTTACACATTTCAAGCAATGAGCGACCATTTAAACATCTTGTCACAACACCGCGTGGTGGTGGCACTATGTGATTATGTATCTGATGTTCGATCAAGGATCGAATGACTGGGATCTAACCCATGGTTTTAAAGGTTGGAATTAGATTTAAAACATGTGTTTAATATCGGTCATCCATCCAAAACGTGTGGATGGACAGCCAGAGATCATCCCTACTCTTCCTTGAGGAATAATGGAGACCGTCCACTTTCAGATGGAAGATCTAAGCTCGATCCAGCTCGAATTGGAATGAAATCTTGCACACACCATCTAACCCTAATGACAATCACATTTAACAGTTGAAATTTTATGCCATTAAAATTTGCTTCACATAGGACCAACACACATGGAGTTTAGTGGTCAGAAAATGTCTAACCTCGCTGGAGTGATCACCGGCACTCGATTCCCATGGAGGAGCTCTGTCTGGTTGAGATGAAGTTGTGGTGAAAGTATTAGCTCTTGAGGTTAAGTGGATTGCTCTATGGACCAACCCCTCTTTAGCTTCCTTGCAGCTTTGATGGAATTAGATCACCCTTTGCCTTTGAAACTTGAGAGAGCTTAGGCAAGCTCGACTTGGACCTTGGTGGAGTGTGCAAAGGTAATTAACTTAGATTAGAGTGTAGAGAAAATTTGCAAATCAATGGAGCTACCCTATTTTCACTTGAGGAAAATCAAGAATGGAAAATTCAAAATCCTTCTAGGAAGCTTAGGATCATGCTAGGATGGCTCCTAACACTCTCCCTTACTCAATCAAATTAGCCTCTATTGAATTCAAGTGGAATTAGGGAGGAGTATATCTCCCATGGCAATCAGATGGTCGAAGCTTAACTTATCATTTTGATCCAATTGACCTTAGGCAATGGGTTGTTTGGCCTATTAAAAACTTGCACATGGTTGGTTTGGGCTAGGGAGTGGAGTGGTAACCTCCCATGTGCTTCAAAACAAGTGGAGGGAAGTTTTCCATATGACCAATTTGAGCCATGTGCTCAATTTTGTCCTTGGGTCAAGTTGGGCTGACCCAAACCCATTGGGTTGGGTACACCACCATCCATATGGTTTACTTGACCTATTAGGAAGGTATCAAGTAAGAGGACTTGACCAAATTCCCCAAGAATTTGACCAAAATTTGTTCTATGACCTATGGGTAGAATGGTCATTTGGCTGATTTTGAATTTGAATATGTTGGGTATGTTGAGAAAATATGTTTGGTCAAGTTTCATTGAATTTGGAGTTCATTTGGTTTGGTTTTGCTCATGTTGACCCATTTAGGTCAAAATGGGTCAACTTGGGTCAAGTTGACCAATTGGTCAAATTGGGTCAAACTAAGGGTTGGGTCAAGTTCATATGATCATTTGAAATATTTTAGTAGCTTTGGTTTAATTCAATTTGGTTTAGTTTTGGGTTTGGCTCATATGACTTCATTTAGGTCAAATGGGTCAAGTTGACCAATTTGACTTATTTGACCTATTTGAGCTAGGTCATGGGTAGGTTTAGGTTTGGTTAGTCATATGAAGTGGATTGGTCTCTTTATTTCTAATCAATTTTGGTTAAGTTTGAATTTGGCTAAACATGACCCTTTAGGATAGGTTCAAGGTCAATTAGGCTAGGTTAGGTCTAGTTGGCCAATTGAGGCTTTGGTCAAGTTTAACAAGTGATTTGGAATGAACTTGACCCATTGGTTTCAATCAATTTGGCTTAGATCAAGTTTTGACACATTTTGACTTTTTAGGTCAAGTTTGGTCAACTTGGGTGAAGTGGCTAATTGGGCTAGGTTAGGCTCAAATGTTGACTTTGCCAAGTTCAAACATTGGTCATAAATGAATTTGGATCATTGGTTTCAATCAATTTGGCCTATGGTAGATTTTGGCTATGTTAGGTTTCATTTTAGCTAAGTGTTGACTTAGTCAACCCTTAGGTTTGACTTGGTTTGACCCAATTTGATTGATTGAGCATCCCATGATGATTGTTCATCATGATGAGAGGCATAGGTGAGTTTGATTCAATCTAATTTGGTTAGGATTAGAATTTGGCTCATAAGGGTACTTTAGGTCACTTTGGGTCAAGTGAACCTAAGTGGGTTAAATGGCTTGGTCAAAGCTTGATTTGAGTTTGATTGAACTTGTATATGGACTTATGATTGAAATATAAATCCATTTGCAAGTGGTTTAAAGTCAAATGGGTTTTGATTCATTTGATAATTTCATACTCAAAGGAAGAGCATGAATGCATTTTGGCTTGACTTTTGAATTGAGTTTTGATTTAGTGATTAAAGTTTGTATTTATATTTGGATTCATGATTGTAGGGTTGATTGAATCATGAAGAAAAATCAAGAGTTTGGCTTGATTTGAAGTTGATTTGGCTAAGTTTAAGATTTTGACTTGAAAGGTTTAGGTTGGATTTTGAGTGGATTTGAGTTTGATTTTTGGAAGTGGTTTAATTGATTTATATTTATATTTCATTTATATATGTGAATATAAATGAGAATATAAATGGATTATGAGAAAATTTGATGAATTTGAAGTGATTTGATCATGATCTAGGCTAAGTCTTTTAAGAGCAAATTTAAAGGACTTAGGAAATTTTGGAGTTTGGAGCTTGAATTTTGAATTTGATTTGATTAATTTGTATTTATATTTCATTTATATATGTGAATATAAATGAGAATATATATGAGTTGTGAGAAAATCTCATGAGTTTGAATTGATTTGAAGATGATTTGAGCTAAGTCCTTAAGAGAGGAAATTAAGGACTTAAAAAGAATTTTAAATTTGGAATTTACTTTTTGGATTTGATTTGATTGATTTGTATTTATATTTCATTTATATATGTGAATATAAATGAGAATATAATGAGTTATGAGAAAATCCCATGAATTTGAATCGATTTAGATTTGATTTTGGTTAAGTCCATGAAGGAAAATTTAAAGGACTTAGGAAATTTCATGAATTGATTTTGAGTTTTGAGTTTAGTTTGATTGATTTGAATTTCTATTTCATTTATATATGTGAATATAAATAAGAATATAAATTTATTATGAGAAAATATGATGAATTTGAATTGGTTTGTATTTGATCTTGGCTAAGTCCTTATGAAGAAAATTAATGACTTAGAAAATATTTTGAATTTGGAGTTTGAAATTTTGAATTTGGTTTCAATCATGGATTTAATTTGAGTTTAGAGAAAATCAAATAAGATTTATTTGGAGTTTGAAGAAAATCAAATAAGATTGATTTGGAGTTTGACTTGAAGGAAGAAGGTGAGGAGTGGCACAAGCTAAGGGTAGGCAAATTTTCCTAACACCCCTAAGGCATGACCTATTCCTATGGCTACCTCTTCTAAGTCTCTAGGGCTAGGTTGAGTGTCCACCTAATCACTAGATATGTCTTAATACTAAGGAAGTCTCAAATTCTAAGAGGAGTCATATGTCTAAGATGGAGGGGTTGAGAGCTCATCCTAAAAATGAGGTCAACAAAGATTTAGGAGTTTAAATTTGATCTTCGGTTTCAATCATTTTGAATTTGGACTTGAAATTTATAAAATGATTGAGGGATTGAATTGATCTTTGAGAAAATCAATTGAATTTGGATTGATTTGAATTTGGTTAAGGGTCAAGTCCACAAGATAAAATCATAAGGCTTAGGAGGATTTTGATTTTGATTTTATTATGAGTTTCAATCATTTGATTTAGAATTTGGATTTGGATTTGGTATTTGAATTTAATTTTAGGTTTTGTTTGAGAAGGTAAACATAGGTTGGGTTTAGGCCACGGGATGGGCAAGTCTCCCTAAATCTCTAAGGAATAACCTACCCCTATGACTAACCCTTCTAAGTCTCTAGGCTTAAGTTAAGTGTTCACCTAATCACTAGGACTATCTTAAGACTAAGGAGCTCTTATTGTCTATAAGATTCATAGATATATGATGAGGAGGTTGAGAACTCACTCTAAAAGTGAGGTCAACAATCTCTCATACTCATCCATCTCATCCCCTACCAGTTCTGACCACCAACTCTAGCCAAATGACTGCTAAAGGCTAAGCCAATCTCAGCCCTTGGTTCAAGTAGGGAGGAGAGTATACTCCTCCCTCATTCATTTAAACTCAACACAGACCTTCCTTAGAGCATTCTGAGCAGTCCTAGAGCATTCATCGAGCTCCGTGTACACCCCATTGGTTGCAAGATCAAGCTCTTTTCAAGCCTGAGAGCTCCGTCCGACCAACCTCACCAAACTTCCACCAAAGTCAAATTAACTTTCCCCACAGCTTCACCACACTCCGGAGACCCAAAATGAATCGATCCTCAATCGATTCAACCACCATAAGGCATCCCTAGACCAACTTTGGTGACTTCTATAGTGGCATTTGGTCCATAGATGATCGAAGGAAGCAACTTGAGATCTTATCAATAAGGCTTCGTCTCTTCAGAAGAAGCTACCTATGTTGACAAACCACTGATCTTTAGCTCTATGAGGTAAAAATCTAGCAACAATAGATTTGGCCCCTAGGTGTTGGTCTTTTTCAAAATGAATTATGTATTCATGCAATTTTCACCATAAGATTTCCCTAGATTTCTTCCATGATCATTTTGGTATCCGTCTTCTGACGTTCAAGGGATGATGGATCACCAGTGGTCCATTCTGCATGATTTAAAATGGACGACAATGATTAATCGCACTAGAAATCTTAATTTATTCCTTTCATAATCATCGAATTAATCTTGACCATCTGATCCAAGATTCGATGATCAAGACGGATTCACATCCACCACTGTTGAGTTAAGAGCCACATCAGACATTTTAAATAATCAATACCACGGCACCAAGTGGAAAGCATTGTCTCATCAGCATCCACGTGGTGTTGAAAGTTTAAAATGAGTCATTAGGCTAAAAAATTCAATTTAAATAGCTAGAACTTTAAAAAATCATAAAGAATTATAGAAAATTCCCAAAAAAAATATAAATAAACCCATTTTGGAAAGCTTAGACAGAGGAGAATTTAATAAAAATAAAATCTCCAATTATTGTTGAATGAATAGTACATAATTAATGTTTGAAGCTAGGCTAAATACTTTAATTAAGGCCAAACTACTTGGCTAATTAATTTCAAATTTGGTATGTTGATTTTATGGGATGTCCTCTATCTCCCATATTTTTCTTGGAATAATTTGCCCTATAATTTGTAAAATCATATATTTGTATCCTAATTATCCCTTTTAAGTGATTTAATAATTGTTAAGATTAATTAATAATAAAATTGAATAATTAGGGATAATTAATCAATGAAAATAGTAAAGGTAACATGGGGATTAATTAGGACCCTCTCTCCTAATTAATTTTAAATGTACTCTCTTAATAAATTTAATTAACATGTTTCATAATTAAGGATGAATTAAAAAAATTAATGATGAAATTCAAATGAAATTAATTTAAACAACTCAAGTGCCAACCCATTCATCCCTTTATGTGTTTAGTAACATAAAGTTATCAAAGAAATTATGATTTCCCCATTGGTGTGGGGAAATCATAAGAGTATTTAGTTTAAATATTTTTCTTCTTTAATTGAACTAACTCTTAAGCATGAGCCTAATTGCATTAGATATCTTTAAGTGCATTGCTGATTTTATTTTTCCAAAATATATCATTGAAGGCTCATGATTAAGTGGCTAATTAAATTATAGAAACTTAGGAAGGTTAATCAAGTTGATGTAATTAATGGATTGAACCTAATCAATTCATAAAACATAATTAATTTCTTTCCTTCAACATATTAAATATCCAATATGGGATGGAGTGAATCTTAAGTACCATTTCTCCTTTTTAGTTTTTAATAACTTGAACAAAATTAGACTTTAAAGAAGCTATGATTAGGCTTAATGGATGTTCATTTAACTTGATTGTCTTTAGGGTTTGATGAAATCAAGTATGTTATGTGGTGATATTTAATTACTTCCTTTCAATTATCATAAATGTGTATGTCATGTGTTTCATATCTTCATGTTCTAAAATTAAAAGGATATGATTGCATCCAAATTGCATGAGTTGAATAAATTCTATTATATGGTGTGGCTATTATCACTAGTAAATCTCAAACTATTTTGAAATTATATGTTAATTATGAATCAAATGATTTAAAACTTAATTCAATGCCTATTATAAAGAATTAATTATGTGAAGATCACATTTTCATTTATCTATAATCAAAAGATGGCAATTGATTATTTTATTCTTATGTTCTATGTATATGTTTACATATATTTGAATTAACAAGTATATAGTCTGGAGATTCCGAGAATATGAGGCTTTAAGTAGCCCCAAGGAGGTCTTAGATAATCTCACTTCTCTGGCTTAACAACAACACATACTTGCTTAATTTCATTTATGTATGCATATGCTAGAATATAAGATAAACTCCCTTTCTTTATGCCATTAAATTATACATAAATAAAATATTTTCTTATACATAACCTTTGCATGATTTTGTTTTTATTCTTGTGTGTACTTGAATTGGCAAGTATATATTCTAGACATTCGGGAGTACAAGGCTTTAAGTAGCCCTAAGGAGGTCTTAGACAATCTCACATTCCTAGTTTAACAATGGCATGTACTTACTTAAATTCTTAATACATACTGGTATATGCTTAGCTACAAGATGAAATATCCATTTTTCTATTAAATTCATGCATCAACATTCATTAAGTATGCAAAAATATGGGTATAATGCATGTATATGTATATGCTAAATCAAATATCAGATAAATTAAAAAAATAAAAGAGTGTAGATTTTATTGATAATGAATGGAAGTAGTGGAGTATTACTCATATAATGATGACTTAATTTCATTAATCTTAAGATGCCTTTCATGTTTGAATGAAATTCAATAAGGCTAATCTAAACTTACACTAAATAAAATTCATAAGTGGTTCATCATGAGAATTAAAGCCATAATAATCTATCTTTAGAAAATAACTTAGGCTAGGGATGAAAGAGTCAAGCCTCATTCTTCTTTATAATGATTAGATCTTAAGTAAATAGTGAACAAAAATTTTTTTAAAAAATATACATAAGTTAAAATCCAATCAAGCTACTAAAAGACTTAAAGTAAAACCATCTTTAATGAGTAACTTAAATAATCCCAAAAGTTTAAACAATCATAATTCTAAACTTAATCAAGACATACTATACTAAGCCTTAGAACACACATTAGAATACTAGGTCAACTGATCTTAGTATTAGGTTAGGCTGGTGTATGTTGTTGTGATATGTTTAATTTTGTAGTATATTTTAGGCTGAATGGTAGGAGTGTTTATGCTTAGACTAGATGTTAGGTCATTATTAGCCCAATGATATTTTATGCAGAGGATTGTACTTGAAGGATCATTGTAATAATAAATGAATATAAGTGTTCTTGCTTGCAAGTTTGGATTATGCCCTTAAGCATATACCAATTAGGAGACGTGGGTTTGCTACCAAATATGTGAAATATATGTCCAAATCCATGTGTAAATATAATTGTTTATTTAGTACAAGAGAAGATGCAATGTAATATAATGACCTAGGAGGCTGAAGCCTAAAAAAACTAATCCAAAGAAGGATAGAAGGAAAAAAAATTAAAGAACCTTATAACATTTATTTCATTTCTAAAAAATTTAATTATAATTCGGGTTGTATAAGTGTAAAGCTCAGTTATCCAATTTCTTCCCTTTTTCAAGGAGTAAAGCAGTACCTAACAGCACCAGCCTTTTATTATTTTATAAAATTCAAATGTTTGATTATTGTGTTTAGTTTGCACATTAAAAAATGACATGCTTTTTATAGGTTTCTTAAAGTTTGATGATTCGATACATGGCCTATATGCAGTAGGCTCTTTAAAGAAAAATTATATTTTATACCCTCACTAAATAACTCATAACTAAAATCTAATGTAACTCAACCTCACTTTAAAGCCTAGGCTTTTAATCAAGATAATAAAAATTTAGTAACCCTTAAATTAGATGATTGTATGTTATAACAACATTAATGTCATATCATTTTGCTTTTGAATAAAGAGGATCTCCATTCTTGCACGATAGGGGACATGCTTGACAATTGAGAGCAGTCCCTTGTAGTGGAGAATACCTCTTCTAACTGATTTATCCCATAACTTAATTTCATCATGTATGTAGGCATAATTGTCCTAAGCCTTAGTCCAAAATAAATGTGTCAAAGTGATCTTAAAAATTTATAAATTTTCAACATTAGTCTAAGTCATGTTTGCATATCAAATATTATCTAGTCTCTTAGAGAGTGAGTTTAGGATTCTAGCTTCCTTTCTAATTAAATAATAGCCTAGCTATCTTGCATCTACATGAGACCAGCCTACATGGTATTAAAGTGTAGGAGGTGTTAACTAGCAGCCACTCCAAGTGGTTGTAAGTATAGAAGAGTTGGGATGTGATCACTCTCTCTTGTGGAGGCGAACCATTATATCCCATTTTTCCTGAGTAGAATTAGGTTGAGCTCTTAGCTTGTGCTAGAGCACTCTAGATTTAAATTCTAAGAGGGATTTTTTTTTCTCTTGCTATGAGTATAAGTCCTCATCTGTTAAGCTTTCCCATAATCTTGTATTATTGGAACATAAGTCCTAGCATTTTGATAAAACTTCAACTCACACAAAGATAAATTCTCTCTTTCAAAAATATAAAGCCTCATTATAGGGTAGATTGGAGCATTGACTAGACTTACTAATATCTTGGAAGCTCCTTGCTCATCTTCCTATGGAATCCATAAATAAGTGTTCCCATTTGAATGCTTCCCACCTAATTTACAAAAATAATCAATCCTTTGACAATCTAGCCTTGAAATCTTAGGAGACATTTGTTAACTGCTTTAATCGATAATGTAGTTGAAAATTTTTTATTTCTTAGGATGTAATTAACTATGGAAGCTTGATTCCATAGGGAACTAAAGAATTCAGCATAAAATAAACCCTACTTTACCTAACCATGTAAAGTAGGGGAAAGATCTCTAGTATATATGTAGAGACATCTGCCTTTGGAGTTTTTATTAGGTGACTGAGTCTATTGTAGGATAGTATTTCTATCTTTAAAGATAGTACATTATTTCTTAATGACACACTCAATTACTTTAATAAGTACCCAAGATCTATGTGGTGTCCCTTTGACTCCAAATTAAGACACCATAGATTTTTTAGCAGACTTTATTGGGATTGTTCCTCTCTCTATCTTTAGAAGTCAATCATTATCTCCAAACATCGGTAGTGGACTTATGTTTTTATATATAAGTCCAAGACTATTTCATCCTTCTACAAGTGTGGCCTACCACCATCAACTCAAGGTAAAATTTTTGAAAATGCTTTATTTATATAATTTTCTTTCTAAAGAGAAAATATAAGAGATTTTCATCATCGATCTTGAATATGATGAGAAATTAAAAAAAATTATCTATGTTGATCTTGGATATAAAGTAAAGAAATAATGAAGAACACCCCCAAAACTAAAAATCTTGAATCATCAAAATTTAAAGACTTTAACCATTGAACTTAGTTTCGACGTGAGAAGAAAACCGTCCCTCCATCAATCTTGGATTCATAATAAGGGATTAGAGTGCTTTCTGCATGAATGTTGACCTCACTTTTGGAGCGAGGATTGACTCATCCTTCCTTAGACTTATGAGTCTTCTAGACACTAGAATCTTCATAGTCATAGGACACTTCTAGTGATTAATGGAACACTAAACCTAAGCCTAGAGACTAAGGAATGTATGCCATTTGTTCAGGCTATACCTTAGGACTAAGGGAACCTATCCTATGTCTTAACCCATGGCCTATGCCTATCCACTCATACAAAATCCAACCTCAAACTAATGCAACCAACCTTAATTGACTCTTATTTCATATAGTGCCAAGCCAAAATGGTTTGAACTCGAACCCATCTTAATCCCATGATCCAATCCTATGGATCAAAGCTAAAGACTATTCAATTAAACCAAACTAAATTGGTTTCATAAAAGCATTCCAACCACTCAATACATAATTTCAAACTCTTCCAAAACCTATAATCAAATCAAACCAATTCAATTAACCCAACCTAGCCCATTTGACTTAAAGGGTCCATATGAGCCAAAATCCAACTAAATCCAAATCAATTATAATGAAAGCCATCAATAAATTCTAAATCAATCATCAAACTCATTTCAACCCAATTCAACCTAATCCAACTCAAATTGACCCATTCGATTCACTTGACCTAAAATGACCTAAAGGACTCATTTGATCCAAACTCCAATCAAACCCAAATTGGATTGAACCAACCTATTTAATACCTCCTAAAATGATTGATGGTCACCCCTGATAGTCCAATTGCAATCAATTGGGTCAAACCGAGCTACTTGGATCACTTGACCCAAGTTGGCCCAATTAGCCTATATGAACCAAATTGAACCAAACTTCATTCTAAACCTAATTGATTGAAACCAACGATTCCTAGCAACCATAAATTGATCCTTGAACATAAATCAACCATCAACTGAGCTAAACCAAGTCCAATCGGACCTTTGACCCAAGTTGACCAAATTTGACCTTAAGGGCCAAACTGGGCCAAACCTCAATCTAATCCAAATTGATTGAAACAAATGCCACCAAATAATCATGAATTGCTTATTGAACATGATCAAAACCTTGATTAAACCCAATTTCTCCAAGTCAACCTAATTGACCCATTTAGCCTAAATTGGCCTAAAGGCTCAAATTAATCTAAATCATTCTCAAATCAAAATTAATTAAAATAAACACCTACATTCATTCTTAAATCCTCAGTTGAACCTAAACCAATCCCTAATTCAAGCAAATTTGATCAATTTGACCAAATTGGTCAACTTGGCCCATTTTACCCATATGAACCCATATGAGCCAAATTCAAATCCACTCCAAATCAAATGAAACCAATTGAACCTAAACATCCTAAATCATCATTTGAAAATGACCTAACCCTTGGTTTGACCCAACTTGACCCATGGGTCAACTAAACCCAATTGAACCCAATTTGACCTTCATGGATTAAATTGAGCCAAACGTAACCAAACTTGGCATGACCCATTCTTGGGTCACCATGGGTCAGGCCAAACCAAACCCAACCTACCTTGGACCCGAATTTGGCTAAAATCCATTAGGTAAACTCCTCCAAATGGGATAAAATCCCCAGAGACATGCATCCATAGAGCTTCAGTGAGTCCAGAAGAGTTTCCCTAGAGCCTTCCCAACCTCCCTGAGCTTCCTATCACTAGCAAGGTCGAACCTGAGAAAAACTTAGCCTCCACTTTGCCCAACTCCACCTAAACTCTACCAAATTCAAATTAACTTCATCCACACCTTTCCCAAGCTCCAATGAGGTGAAACAAATCGATTCTTGATCGATATGAGCACTGGAGAACACTCTAGACCAACTCCGGTGACTATTGATGGTGCTTGGTCCAAAGAGCCACTGGTGGGGAGGCAAGTCGTGAGCTTCTCAACAGAGCTTCATCTCTTCAAGACAAAGCTACCTCAGTCATTGGACCATAGGTCTTGAGCTTCGGCAAGGTATTTTTTAGCAAACCATAGAAAATCCAATAGAGTTGGTCTTTTGTAAAGAATTTTACCATTTCGTGTGATTTTCATCGTAGGATCTCTTAGATCTATCCCTTGATGGTTTTGGAGTTGATCTTGATGCCTCATGAGCTCTGACGAGCTCAGATCGAGTAGAGGAGGGCGGACGATGTCCATCTTCCATCTCTTGGGGGGCAAAGGATCATCTGTCATCCATTCCGCATGATTTGAACGAACGGCCATGATTAATCTAATTAGAAAATCTAATTTTATTCCTTAATAATCTCAAGATTAATCCCCATTGTTTGATCCAAGGATAGTTTAAGTGGCAACCCCATGACACCACATGAAAAGCATCGCCACATTAACTCCCACTTGGCGCCAACGAGATTAGGCATTAATTATGGTTAAGAATGAAATTAATTGCTTAAAACTTTAAAAATTCATAACTAATTATAGAAAAATCTTAAAAATATGAGTAAACCCATTTTAGAAAGGGTAAACATAAGATATTTTAATAAAAATGATTTCCATATGGTTTGAACAGTGAATAGAGCTTAATTAGGATTTGAATTTTTCCTTAGTTTAATTAAGCCATAATCACATGGTCAATTAATTTTAAATTTGAAATGTTGATTTAATGGGATGCCCTCTATCTCTTATAATTTTCTTGGGATTTATTGGCTAGGTAATTGAGGGAATTTGAAATTCAAACCTTAATTACCCTCATTAAGCCACTTAATAATTATTAAAAATGCCTAAAAGAAAAAAAATTGAATAACTAATGATGATTAATCATTGATTAATTGTGAAATGATGAAGGGGAGTGATTAGGACTTCTTTTCTAATTATTTTCCAAGTCCATTTCATTAAGGAGGGTAATTAATTCAAAATTTAATTAAGGGTTAATTAAGTAATTAATGATAAAATTTAATCAAATTGAAATGATAATTACTTCAGATAATTAACATTCAATTCATGGGTTCCTCCTTATGTGTTCCATAACATAAAGACCCACCTTTAAGGAAATTATGATTAACCCATAGGTGTGGGAAAATCACAAGAGTACTTAGCTTAGTTATTTCCTTAATCTAACTAACACTCAAGCATTAACCCATTGCATAAGGTCATTTAGGAGAATTGAAATTTTAATTTCTCATTTGCATATCATTTAAGGCTCATGAATAAGGGGTTAATTACATTAAAGAAGCATAAGAAAGGGTAATTAAAAAGATTGCTTAATGTTTCAAACTTAGTTAACTCATAAAATTCACTTAATTACTTCTCTTTAAACACACTAAATTACCAACATGGAGGGGGTTAAAAAAGTAGCAAACATCACTTCTCCTCTTTGAGTTTAACAATTCAAATCCAAAAATAATTTGTATAAGAATCTTTGGTTTTTCTTAAATGCTTTTATTCAACTTGATTGTCCTTAGGAATTAATGTGATTGAATGTACTATGTGGCCTTGTTTAATTATTTATTTTCAATAATTATAAATCTTGTGTGCCATGTGATACCATGCATTCATGTTTTCAAAAGTACAAGAGAATCAATGGAATTTATTTATGTGTAAGTCGCATGTGTTGGCTTAATCCAATTATATGTGTACTATTATTACTAACAAATTTCAAAAGGTATTTTAAAAGTTATAAATTGGTAATGAAGATTTAGATTGGTGATTAGCTATGAATATTCTATATGATTTGCATGAGTTTATAGCTTAAACATGTTAAAGTATTATTATATCATTATGATTCATGTTTGGGTTTACATATATTTGAATGATAATAAGTATATAGTCTGAAATCCCAGGAATATGAGGTTTCAAGTAGGCCCACAGAGGTCATTAATTATCTCACTTTCTTGGTTAACAAAGGCATGTACTTATTTGATTTCATGCTTATGTGTACTTATACTATAATTTGGATAGAACTTTACTTTACATATGTAAATGATTCACTAAAATAAAATATTTTGCATCATTTCTATGGTTATTTATTCATTCATGTGTATTTAAAAATAGCAAGTGTATAGTCTGGACATCCCAGCAATATGAGGCTTTAAATAGCCCCACGGAGGTCATTGATTATCTCATTTTTCTAGTTTAAATAATGACACATAGTTGCAAAAACTTTAATACATGTGTGTGTGTATTTAGCTAAGCAATGGAATTCCTCTTTTCTACCTAAAATTATGCATTCATAATCATTTAAGTATGCCAAAAAATGTTGCATTGTATAGGTATATCAAGTCTAAAATCATATGTATGATATTGATGATGGAAAGGAATAACACAATATCCTCCATGTGATAGTGAATCAATTCCATTAATCTTAAGATGTCTTTCATATTTGAATAAGATTCTTTAAGGTTATCCAAATCTAGGAGTAATAAAACATATAATAAATCATTCACTAAAAAGAATTAAATCATAACAACATACTTTAGAAATTACTTAGGATAGGAATGAAGGAGATTAAGCCTCTTTCTTCTCTTTACAACACTTAGATGCTAAATGTTTATCAAATGAAATAAAAGAAAAAACAAATTAAAACTCACCTATCACTTAAGTGACTTAAATTGAAATCACCCATCATGTTAAACTAAATAATTCTAAACTTAGATAACTACAAATTAAAAACCTAGCTAAGACATACCACATTAAGCCTAATCACACACATTAGATTGCTAAGTCACCACTTCTAATTTTTGGTTAGGATGGTGTACATAATGATGTTGTACTTTATTTTATGATGTAATGTTTTAGACAGGATGTTAGGATTGTGGTACATAGGCTAGATGTTAGGCCGTTGTTAGCCTAATGTTTTTTTGTGGGGCATTATTCTAATGGGGCCGGTAAAATAAATATAAATGCTTCTACTTGTAGGTTGATTATGCCTTTAAGCATGATCCATGATTAGAACTAGTGGGCTTGGTTACCCATACGCAGGGTGCTAAGTCTAAAATACATAATATAACTACTTGGGATGGATGTATGTTTAGCTAACATCTATTTTGCAGGTATAGATTTTACTTTTACATATGTAATTTTGCAATAGGAGTTAAGATTAGTGGTATGGGGTTTAGTATGCATTGTGGCTTGAAGCCTTAGTCCTAGGAGGCCCTGTGAAGCCTTGGAGCTTGATCAAATTAAGAGAAAAGAAAGAAGAAAGAAGAAAGAAAAGCAAGGAATGAAAACCCCATAGTATCTAATTTCTAAATTGTAATATTCTTTTGTAATATGGGTTGTATAAGGGTAGAGCTCGGCTACCCAAATTTTCTCTTTTCTGGGGTTACCCAGCCACATCGGCCTTTTATTCTTTTACGGAATCTATACATGTTTGATTGTTATGTTTAAATTATGTAATAGAAATTGCATCTTCTTCATAGTTTCTTAAAATTTGATGTTTGAATGTGTGACCTGCATATAGTAGCCTCTTAGATTTAAATTATTTTTTCTACCCAATTAATAACTCATAACTAAATTTTAAAGCAACTTACAACTTCATTCTAAATCTTAGGATATAATAAAGATAATTAAAAGGTTGAGCAACTCCCTAGCTGAATGTTGAATGTCTAACATCATGCATATCATCTTATTTCAATCTTGAATAAGGAGGGTCTCTATTCTTGCACTTTAGGAAATGCTTGACCTGTGAGAGCACTCCCTTTTAATTGAAATCTCCCTCCCTCTCTTTCTCTCTCTAATTTATCCAATAACTCAATTTCATCATGCATCTAGGCATAAAATATCCTAAGCCTTTGTCTAAAATATTGTGTCAAAATATTATAAAATTTATAAATTTTGCATTTTTTTCTAAGTCATAATATCATACCTATCATGTTCTAGTCTCTTAAGGAGTGAGTTTAGGACTCTAGTCTCTTACCAAATTAAATAACATCCTAGATATCTTACAAATTCATAAAATTGGCCTACATAAGTTTAAAGCATAGGAGGTGTTAGCTGACGGCCACTCTATGCAGTTGTAAGCCCAGAAGAGTCCGACGAGTTTATCCTCTCTTAGAGAGGTAAACCATTATGTCCCCTTTCCACTTAGATTTAGTGCTTCTAACTTGTGCTAAAGCATCCTATTTAGGATCCGAGGTAGCTTATTTTCTTTGAGCTATGAGCATAAATTCTCACCTCTTAAGTACTTCCATAATCTTATGTTGATGGACTATAAGCCCTAGCAATCTAATAAAATTCTAATTCAAATTAAAATAAACCTTCTCTTTCAAATATATACAGCCTCACCATAAAATAGATTGGATGCTCACTAGGCTTTCTAGTATCATGACTGCTCCCTACTTATCTTCCTTTAGAATCCAAAATAAGTCTTTCCAATTTAACTTTCCCAATTGATTTTCCAAAAATAGCCAATCCTTTGATAGTCTAACATTGAAATCTTTGGAGATATGATTGACTATTTTAATTGAGAGTATTCTTAGGAAATTCAATTTTTTAGGATGTAATTAACTATGGAAGCTTGCTTCCATAGGGAACTAAAGATCCTGGCATAAAATAAATATTGCTTTACTTATCCATATAAAGTAGGGGAAAGATCTCTAGTACATATGAAGACCCATCATGCTTTAGGAGTCCTTATTAGTCAAATAGGTCTATTGTAGGGTGATGTTTCCATCTTTTGAGATAGTACATCATACCTCAATGTCAAACTCGGTCACTTCAATAAGTACCCCGTAAGATCTATGTGCTATCCACCCGACATCCAAAATAAAACACCACAGATTTTTCTGGCGATTCCATTAGGGATAGTTCTTCTCTCCATCTTTAGTAGTCAATCATTATCTCCAAGCATCGATAGTGGACTTATATTTTGTATAAGCCTAAGGCTATCTTTCTTTCTATTGGACACCTTGCTTATATCATCCTCAAGCAATGGTGGCTAACATCATTTTAAGTTTTAGGACCTCACTCCAAGTAGGTCCTAAAACTCCTATTTGGCCTCCAATAGGCAAAAGAAAATCAACTAAATGAATTACCTAAAATATAAATCAAACCAAAATCAAGAACCTCTTACCATTAGCTTTGGTGAAGCAAGGTTCAAAATTCTCAAGATATACCAATGAAGTCCAAAGCAAAAGTAAAAAGAATCTTCTCCAAAATTCCAAACTTCACCAACAAACAAAGTGAACCGTGTTCAACATAATCAAATTTGTTAAATGTGAGTTCCCACTCAAAATCAAAATCAATCAAATAACAATAATCAAAAGTAATAGTCTCTTCTCCAAAGTTTTTAAAATCTCTCCAACATACCAACGAACCCCATTTAGCATAATCAAATTTGTTAAATGAGGGTTCCAATTCAAAATCAAAAGTAAAGTCAAGTCAACAAAAATAAAAGAAAATAACTCCAATCCATCTTCTTCTCTTTCCTTCCTTCAATCAAGATCATGTTGTCGCAAGTGATCTTCTCAGTGTGGATTTGACCATGGGTCAGGTCATACTCATCACCTCCCCCATCATCAGGTTTGGCCTCGGCTTTGAGCATTTTAAAGTCACTTGTGAGGGACCTTCCCTCACCATAGTTAGCCAAGAGAAGGTGGCAGACAAGAAGCCACTCCTACAGCTTGATTTGCACTCAGATTCTGAATTTCCCTTGCTAAAGAGGAAGGCAGTACAAATTCCCTAGCTAGTTTTGTCAGTTCTACTAGTTGTGCATAGTCTCAAGCTACATTGAAGTTTTTCCCTAGAGGGGAAGGCTATCTTAGCTTCTAAGATAGTCTCTCCTACATTCAAGGTCAGTTCTAGTTTTCGTCGAGCTTCATTGACAAAAACCAAATATCATAATAAGAACAAAAAAAATCAAAATACATAGCGAGCATGTGGCAAAGGAGGTTGAGGAAGCCTCCCATATTGTTGAGGAGGTTTCCTCTCATGAGACCTCTTCCCTTATTTATGGCAGAGTTTCACCCCACTCGCCTGAGGGAGAGGAGGACTCAGAGATAGATTCCCCCCCACGATCTACATACTATGAGACACTAGCTAGGGAGAGGAAAAATCCCTATGTTGGTCTACGATCCATGCTTAGGAGAGTTAGGAGAGTTCATGGATGCTCAGAGTCTGGCAATTTACATGATCTGAGGAGGTTGATCCTTGGGAGTGTTAGTGATCAGATTCACCGAAAGAGGGCCACTAAGGCCAAAGTTACTGCTCAAGCGAGTAAGAGGGACAGGAGGAGGATTTCCAAGCAATCAGCGACCGCCACTTTGATTGGCCATTCTGATCGGCATGCTAATAGAGTTGATCACCGACATATTGCTCACCGCTCTAGGTTGTAGGAGATCTCGGAGAGGCAGTCAGTGTCACCCCCCATTACATCATTCCACTCACTGAACCTGAGCGAAACTGAGCCTCCTCTTAGTACACTGCCTCCTAAACTCCACCAAATCCAAATTAACTTTACCCACACCTTCACCAAGATCCAGAAAGGTGAAATAAATTGATTCATAATCGATTCAAGCACTTTAGGCCACTCCTAGACCTCCGATGACTATTCTGGTGGCACTAGGTCCACAAATCCACTGAAGGAGAGGCAAGTCGTGAGCTTCTCAACAGGGCTTCGTCTCTTCAAGATGAAGTTACCTCAATCGTTGGACCACCAATCTTGAGCTCTAGCGAGGTATTTTTCTATCAAATCATAGAAAATCGAATATGAGTTAGTATTTTGTGAAGCATTTTGTCATTTTGTGTGATTTTCATCATAGGATCTCCTTAGACCTATCCCTTAAAGGTTTTGGAGTTGATCCTGATGCCTCACGAGCTCCGGCAAGCTCAGATCAAGCGAAGGAGGGTAGATGGTGTCCATCTTCCATCACTCGGGGAACGAAGAATCATCCATCATCTGTTCCTCATGATTGGAATGGACAGCCATGATTAATCTAATTAGAAAATCTAATTTTATCCCTAAAGAACCATGAGATTAATCCCCACCGTCTAATCTAAGATCGGACAATATAAATGAAAGTGCATCCACCATAGATGACTCAGCATGCCACATCGGATGATTTAAGTGGCCAACCCTATGACGCCACGTGGAAAGTGTCACCATGTTAGCTCTTATGTGGCACCGATGGAATTATGGGTTAATTAAGGTAAAAGATTCAATTAATTGTTCAAAACTTAAAAATTCATAATTAATTATAGAAAAATGCTAAAAATATGAGTAAACCAATTTTAGAAAGGGTAAATAGAGGAGATTTTAATAAAAATGATTTTCTTATGATTTGAATAATGAATAGAGCTTAATTATGGTTTAAATTTTTCTTTAATTTCTCTTAATTAATCCCTAATCACTTGGCCAATTAATTTCAAATTTGAAATGTTGATTTAATGGGATGTCCTCTACCACCCATAATTTTCTTAGGATTTATAGGCAGGTAATTGAGGAAATTTAAAATTCAAACCTTAATTACTCTCATTAAGCCACTTAATAAATATTTAAAATGCCTAACATTAAAAAAATTAAATAACTAATGATTTTTAATCACTAATTAATAGTGAAATTATGAGGGGGAGTGATTAGGACTTTTTCCTAATTATTTTTCCAAATTCATTTCATTAAGGAGGGTAATTAATTTAAAATTTAATTAAGGGTTAATAAAGTAATTAATCATGAAATTTAATCAAATTCAAATGATAATTACTTTATATAATTAACATTCAATTCATGGGTTCCTCTTTATGTGTTCATTAATATAAAGACCCTTAAGAAAATTATGATTAACCCATAGGTCTATGAAAATCATAGGAGTACTTAGCTTAGTTATTTCCTTAATCCAATTAACAATTAAGCATGAGCCCATTGCATTAGGTCCTTTAGGAGCATTACAATTTTAATTTCTCATTTGCATATCATTAGATACTCATGAATAAGTGGTTAATTAAATTAAAGAAGAATAAGAAAGGGTAATTAAATAGATTACTTAATGATTCAAACTTAACTGACTCATAAAATTCACTTAATTACTTCTCTTTAAACACACTAAATTACCAACATGGGAGGGGCTAAAAAATAGCAAACATCACTTCTCCTCTTTGAGTTTAACAATTTAAATCGAAAACCAATTTGTATAAGAAGCTTTGGTTTTTCTTAAATGCTTTTATTCAACTTAATTATCATTAGGAATTAATCTGATTGAATGTATTATGTGGCCCTATTTAATTATTCCTTTTCAATAATTATAAATCTTGTGTGCCATGTGAGACCATGCATTCATGTTTTTCAAAGTAAAAAAAAAAAAGAATCAATGGAATTTATTTATGTGTAAATCACATGTGTTGGCTTAATCTTATTATATGTGTGGCTATTATTAATAATAAATTTTAAAAGCTATTTTCAAAGTTATAAATTGATAATAAAGATTTAGAGTGGTGATTAGTTATGAATATTCTATAATATATGCATTTGTTTATAGCTTAAACATGTTAAAATATTATTATATCTTTATGATTCATGTATAGTTTTGCATATGTTTAAATGATAATAAGTATATAGTCTGGACATCCGGGAATACAGACTTTAAGTAACCTCATGGAGGTCATTGATTATCTCACTTCCCTGGTTAACGAAGGTGTGTACTTATTTGATTTCATGCTTATGTGTACTTGTACTAGAATTTGGATAAAACTTTACTTTACATGCATAAATGATTCACTAAAATAAAATCTTTTATATAATTTTCATTTCTGTGGTTGTGTATTCATTCATGTGTATTTAAGAATAGCAAGTATATAGTCTAGACATCCTGAGAATATGAGGCTTTAAGCAGCCCCATAGAGGTCATTGATTATCTCACTTCCCTGGATTAAATAATGGCACGTACTTGCTTAAAACTTTAATACATGTGTGTGTATTTAGCTAAGCAATGGAATTCCTTTTTTCTGCATAAAAATATGCATTCATAATCATTTAAGTATGCTAAAAATATGTTGCATGTATAGGTATATCAAGTTTAAAATCATATGTATGATATTGATGATGAAAAGGAATAACACAACATCCTCCATGTGATAGTGAATCAATTTCATTAATCTTAAGATTTCTTTCATGTTTGAATAATATTCTTTAAGGTTAACCCAAATCTAAGAGCAATAAAACATTTAATAAATCATTCACTAAAAGGAATCAAATCATAATAACATACTTTAGAAAATTACTTAGGTTAGGAATGGAGGAGGTTAAGCCTCTTTCTTCTCTTTACAACACTTAGATGCTAAGTGAATATCAAATGAAACAAAAGAAAATACAAATCAAAATCCACCAATCTCCTATGTGACTTAAATTGAAACCACCCATCATGTTAAACTAAATAATTCCAAACTTAGATAACTATATATTTAAAGCTTAGCTAAGTCATACCACATTAAGCCTAATAACACTCATTAGAATGCTAAGTCACCACTTTTAGCTTTAGGTTAGGATGGTGTATATAATGATATTGTATTTTGTTTGGTGATGTAATATTTTAGACTAGATGTTAGGATTATGATGTGTAGACTAAATGTTAGGCTGTTGTTAGCCTAATATTTTTTTTCTATAGGGGATTATGCTAATGGGACCACAAAAATAAATATAAATGCTTGTAGTTGTATCATTAGGACAGGTGGGCTTGGTTACCCATGTGCAGGGTGCTAAGTCTAAATTATATAATATAACTGCTTGGGATGTATGTATGTTTAGCTAACATCTATTTTGCGGTTATAGTTAGATTTTACTTTTCTATAATAATGTAATTTTACAATATGAGTTAGGATTAGCACTATGGGGTATAGAATGAGCAATGGCTAGAAGTAGTCATAGGAGGCCCTATGAAGCCTTGGAGCTTGATCAAACCAAAAGAAAATAAAGAAGAATGAAGAAAAGAAAGAAACTAGAGGAAAGAAGAAAAAAAAGCAATGAATGAAGACCATGTAGTATTTAATTTAATTCTAAATTGTAATATTCTTTTATAATCTGGGTTGTATAATGGTAAAGCTCGGCTACCTCAATTTTCTCTTTTCTAGGGTGTACAGCGATGCCTAGCCGCATCAGCCTTTTATTCTTTTACATAATCTATAGATGTTTGATTATTATGTTTAGATTGTGTAGTACAAAATGCATGTTCTTCATAGTTTCTTAAAGATTGATGTTTGAATGTCGACCTGGATATGGTAGACTCTTAGGATAAAATTAATTTTTCTACCCAATTAATAACTCATAACTAAATTTTAAAGTAACTCATAGCTTCATTCTAAAGCCTAAGATATAATCAAGATAATTAAAAGATTTAACATCCCCTAGCTAAATATTGAATGTCTAACATCATGCAAATCATCTTATTTCACTCTTGAATAAAGTGGGTCTCCAGTCTTACACTATAGGGAACGTTTAACTTGTGAGAGCACCCCCTCATGATGGGGATCTCTCTCTCTCTCTCTCTCTCTCTCTCTCTGATTTTGCCAATAACTCAATTTTATCATGCATTTAGGCATAAAATATCCCAAGCCTTTGTTCAAACTATTGTGTCAATATAATATAAAATTTATAAATTTTGCATTTAGCCTAAGTCATGATTTCATATCAACCATGTTCTAGTCTCTTAGGTAGTGAGTTTAAGACTCTAGTCTCTTTCCATATTAAATAACAACCTAGCTATCTTGAAAATTCAAAAGACTGGCCTACATGGGTTTAAAGTGTAGAAGGTGTTAGCCGGGGGCCACTCCAGGCGGTTGTAAGTCCAGAAGAGTCGGATGAGTTTATCCTCTCTTGTGGAAGTAAACCATTATGTCCCCTTTCGCTTAAATTTAGGCCGTGGTTCTAACTTGTGCTAAAGTATCCTAGATTTAGGATCTAAGTAGCTTGTTTACTTCAGGCTATGAGCATAAATTCTTACCTCTTAGGCATTTCCACAATCTTGTGTTAATGGATTATAAGCCTTAGCATTCTAATAAAATTCCAATTCAAATTAAAATAAACCTCTCTTTCAAATATATAAAACCTCATCATTGGATAGATCGAGTGCTCACTAGGCTTCCTAGTATCATGAGTGCTCCCTACTTATCTTCCTTTGGAATCCAAAAATAAGTCTTTCCAATTGAACTTTCCGCTTTATTTTCCAAAAATAACCAATCCTTTGATAGTTTAGCCTTAAAAATTTTGGAGATATTATTGACTACTTTAATCGAGAGTATTCTTAGGAAATTCAATTTCCTAGGATGTAATTAACTATGGAAGCTTGCTTCCATTGGGAACTAAAGAACCTGGCATAAGATAAACCCTAGTCTACTTTTCCATGTAAAGTAGGGGAAAGATCTCTAGTACATATGAAGACCCATCATGCCTTAAGAGTCTTTATTAAGTAATTAGGTCCATTATAGGGTGATGTTTCCATCTTTGAGATAGTACATAAAACCGTAATGTCTTATTCGATCACTTCAATAAGTACCCCCCCTAAGATCTACTTTGTGTCTTCCCAGCAATCGAAATAAAACACCACAACTAAATAAATAAAAATCTAAGCACTATTAAAATGTTATAGTGTCTGTTGATCTCATTTTTGGATGAGGTTAACCTCATTCCTAAAACTATGAATTAGTACACCTAATCCTAGACTAGGAGCCTCTTAATTTAAGCACTTAGATCACTATGCTTAATGACCTAGTGGATTCTCTAAGAATTTGATCCAACTTATTGGATTAGGTGGATCCAAACTCAAGCCAAATCTAAATAAATAATTAATTTAAACATATTCCAATTCAAAATTAAATCTAATTGAACTTAAGATAAAGTAATTGGGATGGTATCCTAACTACTCTACTTAAGTTCAAAATCACTTGAACCCAAATAAATTTACATAAAATCAAAATAAATTCCAATCATATCAAACCAAAAGCATAAAATTCATTTCATGAATGAAGTCAAATCCAAATCAAAATTAACCATTGAACATAGGGTTGATTTATGTGGCTCCCACCAAGTCAAAGGTCAACCCACAACAATTTGATTAAATTATGTTATTCTAATAGCTTAAAATCATTAATAAACATGTTTAAATATGAATTAAAAAATTTAAACCAAACAATATGGCCTTAATCAAGCTAATTAGACCATTTGATCTAAATTGATCTAAATAGACCTTATTGAACTCCAACTTAAATTGAATTGAAGTTAACTCAAATTAATTGTCCAAAATCATTTCAAAATCATAATGAAACACAAATAAATAAATTATTAGAATTAATTTGTCATTTAATTAAAATAAAACAAAGTAAATCCATTAATCCCAATTTAGATTAAAATGAGTTGAATTTTAAAATTAACCTTAAATATAATGAAACCAATTGAATTAAATCACCTCACATGATTAACCAAATATAATTTAAATCTAATTATATTTTAAAAGTATCAAATGAATCAACTAAAATTAATTAAACCAAACTTAATAAAAAATAGCTTCATCTTTGAAGAAATAAATTTTAATTCCAAATTCAATATAATTAATCAATTGGGAATACCTTAAATGTTTAAACAAACACAATTGAAACTTAAATCTAAATAGAATTCATTAAATGGAACAAGCTAAATCAAGCCAAAAGAAAGAGATGCTTAACTGATATACTTCAAGCCATTTGAACTCCAACATGGATTAATCACCTTGGAACATATATATGCTCATCCTAAGATGAGTTTAGAATGATTAGTAGCCAAGACTAAGTAAAGTAAATGAGCTCAAGTCCATCCAAAAAATGAATATTCCATGGATAAAGAAAAGAAAGCTTAGACACAAAACTCCTTACCCAATCCATTCCCTCACCTCCCTCCTCATCCTATCTATCTTGGACCATTCCCAATCAACTAACCACCCCTTGGAGCTAGCCTCCAAGGGTGGCAATCACCTTGGTTGTCCATAGTTAATCTCCTCCCCATATAGCACTCAGCCAAGAATAGAAAATGAGTAGAGAGCCTTTCTCAAGCCAAATTGAGTCTTTCATCACCTTCCTTAAGCAAAACAAACAAGAGCACACCCTTCCCCCGATCCCATGCCATCGATAAGCTAGATTTCAAACAAAGCCACTAGAAAATGGATGAAGCTTGGTCCATAGGCCGATCCACAGGGAGGCAATCCAATTTATCCTTCCTAGAGCTTTGATAGGTCCCCACGAAGCTTTCCAAATCATCCCCACAATCAGAGATCACCACCAACAAGATATGGAATCAAAGCAACCCTTTAAACACTTGGTTTTTGTTCTTTTCAAAATGAATTTGATCTCAAGTGAGATCAAACCATATAGATGTATTCCATTTGATTCCTGATGAGTAAAAATTTGTTTGACACCATGTAGAGCTTAAGAATTTCTTATTTGGATTATCAAATGCATCATTAAGAAATAAACATATTATCTTAGAAGATAAATATTCTTTCTTATAAATGATTCGATCATTTAATAAAAGACTCCTAAGGCTAATGGGTATTTCGTGTACCAAAGAAATTTTCCCTGAACAACATTGAAGGTAGAGCATGGTTTATTTTAAACTGGGTTCATGGTTCTTTATAGAGGCAAGCCCCTATATTTAATTTCATCTTAAGAAGGGTATCTTCCTAAGAATACTCTCGATTAAAAAAATAAGTCATTTATTTTATGGAGTTACAAGCTGGTTTTCAAAGGATTGATTTTTGGAATTTTAATTAGGATTGATCTAAGGTGGAGAATTTTGTTTTTATAAGTAAAATGGGATGAAATAAGAAATGCATGTTGATACTAGGATGCCTAGTAATCACTTAAACTATCCTATAATTAGGCTTTAAATTTTAGAATTTAGTTTATATTTTGAGTTGATATTTAAAAATTGTAGCATAAGACTATAGAAATGCCTACGGTTGAAGACTTGTTCTAAGGAGAATGCTTCATAACCTAAGTCAACAAGTGCTTATAACACATGTCAGATGCTCGACCTAATTTTATTTTTGGGAATTACAAGCCATTCCGCTCACTTGACGAAACTATCATATATCTGACTCTTCTAGACTTACAACCTACTTAAGGGGGTTGCCAACTAACACCACTTAAATGCATTGTAAATTCATGATGCCAAGTCTTATGAATGTAAGATGGCTGGCTTGTTACATTTTTAAGAAAAGAATCTAATAATCCTATACTTACTCCCTAATCCCTAAGGTAATGTACGGTATGAAATGCACTAACTAGTGCACATTTTCTTATTTTTAATATTTTGACTCGATGATCATTTTAAGCCATAGGTATGAAATTTATGCCTGCATGGTATATAATTAGAAAAACTTCATGGGCCAAATCAATAATAGAAGGCAGGCTACTCCAAGAAGGCAGTCATCCTCATAGGTTATATGCCCCTTATGTGTAATAAGAGGAGTTGTCCAATTCAAGGATTGAAGTAATTTGATTGCATGATTCTCAAGAGCTAATTAGTTTCTAATTGATTTTAAGATATTCCCTAGGGCTTTAATTCATGTGAGGTTTTGAATTGCATTATTTATGTTTAAATTGATTAAATTTAATTGTGTAAAAAATTTATTATTTTCCAATGAGCCTATGTCCAGGCATTCATCACAGAAAAGCGCAACATTTAAAGAAACTTAAAAAAGTAGATTGATTATATTGCACACTCAAAATAAATCAAACTAATTTAAATTTATAAAATAAACCAATGCAGCCGAGTATAGCTATACTCCCTGAAAGAAAGGAAACATGGATAGACGAGCTCTGTCCTTATACAACCCAGCTTATAACTATAAGTCTAGATCTATGGGTCTTCTTTTCAGGATCATCTCCTTCTTTAGGGACCTCCATTGGGTTTAACAAGGGACCTCTGCACCATCTCCTGGTAGGGATCTTCTGCTAATCCTAAACCCCATAGATCTAACATAATTCTAAGCTCAAATTTACATTTTTAAATTCAAAACTAAATCCTAAACCATACAAAATAAATGTTAAAAAATTACAAACAGCACACAATAATTATATTTTGTAAACATATGGGCTTAACATTAGTTTCTTGCCAAGCCCACCTATCCTACGAGCTATGCTCAGGGACTATTCAGCACCTGCAAGTAAGCAGCAATTTTATAATTTTTATTTATGATGGTGATCCCTTTAACACAGCCCATGCAGAAGATAATGTTAATTATATAAATAATGTCTTACCATCCAGACTAACGACAATCAATCCTAGCCATCAAGTATAAAATAGTACACCATAAAATAATAAAATTAATTCTCATCACAACATCACAAAAAATTATAGAAAATCACAAAATGACCTAACCTAAGTCTAAGGTCTATGACCTATAAAGTCTAGTATGTGAAGAAAGAGGGTTTGTGTGGCAAGGCATTACTAGGCTTTAGGTTTCAATTTTTGGTTTTGAGGGTTTGTTTATTTACCATTGGATGATTTCAATTCAAATGATATAATAATTTATTGATTTTTGTCTTCATTTTAAATGCATTTGATTATGTTCAAATTAGATTATATTTTTAAGAATGAAGAATACAATAGGTTCCATTTTAGGTGGACCCCATTCCATTCAACATCCTAAGTCCTAATATAATGATATATTTATTTTAGCATAAAAATTCATCCTAAAAGTCTAACTAAAATGATAATTTTAATTGAACTTTCTTTAAATTTAGAAGGTTAGAATTAGTTTAGTTTATTTCATTTTGTTTTTAATTTCTTTATTCTTTTCCATTTTATATTTTATGTTTTGATTTCTTTATCAACAATGTTGTGATTAACTTTAACTTTAGGTATTAATTCATTTGTTATTATGATTTAATTTAATTTTCTCTTTAAGTTAATTCACTTGTTATTATGATTTTAATTTCATTCTAATTTCTTTGACTTCATATTGATATTAATCTTTTATTCTCTTAATTTCATTCATTTTTATTTTACATACATGCTTTATTGATTATGATGATTTATATCTTTTTAAGTTATTAAATTTAATTTACTTGTATATTAAGTTTGTTTTACTTGTATAACTTTAGATTGATTAGGTTTTTAATGTTTATATTCTTTGATTTAATATTCATCTTTGTTTATTAGTTTTATTAATTGTGATTTAGGGTAAAGCTTTAAGTATAATTTTATTTTATTTTCATTTCATTTATTTAATTTTAAGATGCATATAGTTTATTCATTACATTTAAGTGTGGGTATTTTATTCATTCAATTCAATTTAATTTCATTTGTTCATTTTCATTGAAGTTCATTAACCTAAGTAAATTTATATTCAATTTATTATGTTTTAAGATTATTCAATTTATTATGTTTAAGATTATTTAATTTATTATTCTTCAATTATATAACTCATTTACATTAATGATTCTTTCTTTTTTTAATTTATTCTTTTCATGAAATTATTTAAGCTTTGTTAATGAATTTAGACTTAGTGACTAATTTCAAATTGTATATTTCATACATTATGCAAAGGCTCAATAATAAATTTGAATGGAATGATCATTTTGTCATTTGGAAAGAACAGTTAGCCTAATGTAATTTTTCCTTTTCATGATTTAAGGAATTTAAAGAAAGGTTATTCTATTAATTTTGTCTTGTGTTTCTTTATCATTTCAAGTTTAATTCAATCCTAGCTTGAATTTTAATTACACTTAACCTTTCATATTTGCATTTAAACCATTTCATTCCTTAATCCAAATTATTTTAATGTATTTATATGTTAATAACTTATAAATTTTAGAGATCAATGAACTTTACATTTTAATTTAAAAATAGAATTATTATGGTTTAAGGAATTATTATTGTTAAGTATGATTAAATTTCATATTTTCATTTAATCATGATATTTAACTTTGGATTATTTAGGTTCTATTGCTTTCAATTGGTTTGAGTATTTTATTTAAGTGTTCTAATGTCAATTATAATGCCTTTAATTTATATTATAGATTTTATAATGTTTTTGATTTTTTTGATTTAATATTTTTTTTAATTTGACAAAGAGATTTTGGAAATTCAAATAGTCCCAATCTAGAGGTTAAATAGGTTTTAAACTTTTATGGCAAGTGGGGTTCCTTGCCAATTTAGTTTCCCTAAATTTTCACTTTGATCGGATGTGTAATTAAGGTCTAATTAAGATTTTAATTATTTTATTAAAACCTAAATTAGGCTAAATTTAGTGATCATTATTTAGGGTTTTATTTTTCTTTAATTCCCCTCAAGAATATGCATCCAAAAAGTATTTATTCAAAATTTGTGAGGTTTTGGTTGATTTATTGTGACTTATTTAAATTCATGTTAATTAAAAAAATCAATTAATTCAATTAAAGGCCTAATTAAGCCATTTCGTGATTTATTATGTTCATATGGGTTTCAATGGCTTATTTATGATCATTAGGGTATATTATGATGTTTTGAATTAATTTGATGAATTTTCATCATTCATTTAATTTTTATTAATTTATTTCATGAAAATGAGGGAAATTTTAAATATTATGATTTATTGCTCAATAAATTATGAAAATTTACCTAATATGTGTCTTAACATCAATTTCAATTTCTAAAAGTTTTATTTAAATTTGATTATTGGTTTGAAATTACTTAGGGTTTGAAAATTTTCATTTAAACTATTTCAAACCCAAATTAAGACCAAAATGCCTAAAATAATTTGGGGATTTTAATTTTAATAGATTCCTCTCATCAAGATGAATCCATAGAGCCCAATTTTACATTTTTTTTAGATTTATATTTAATTTCCTATTATTTTTTATTTTTAAGCATTTTTTCTTAACATTTTTATTTAGGCGCATCGGATCCTTGTGGATCCGTATTTAAAAGGAGGTGCACGTGGCGCACGCGGCTTAGTTACAGACTATCCGATCGAAGATCAAAAGGCCATGACTCGACCCATGGTTCTTCTTATTGGATTTAATCGAGATCTATCTAAATCTCAATCATCCGTTTATTTTAAAAGGACCAGATGGTGGAGGTCGAGGGTCATCTATCATTTTTGTGTGATTTTCAACCATCTCACTGTCAAAATTATGTGATTTTGATGCCAAATCCATCAATGGATGAAAATATGGAGATATAAATGGTTTGATCTCACTTGAGATTAAATTCCCTTTGAAAACTACCAAACCCAAAAGCTTCTTAAGGGAGGTCGTTAATGGCATACCTGGGTCTCAGTGATCTCCAGTGGTGGGTTTGAGTCCAATAGTAGTTGAATGGTGTGGGAAGCTTGTGTGCCAAAGTAATTGAGTTCCCTCCCTCTATCACCTCCTAGACCAACCTTGGCTTGGATTTTATGTCTTTGGTCATTCTCCAGCCTCCCAACAGTAAGGGCATTTGGGAAAGATGGATTTCAACTTTGTGTGAGGTAAGAAGGTGATGGGCTGGTATGTTTCACTTGGGAATAGCTCTCGTTGAAGATACCATTAATGTTGAGCCTCTTCAGTATGGTTTTCTTCTTCTCTTAGTTGATTGGGGTGATTGCAATCCTTGGAAACTAGTTACATGGATTACTAGCCATCCAACACTTGCTTAAGCTAAAGAGGTGGAATGGGAATGAGGTTATAGGTTTGGAATTGGTTTTACATGCCTTTGACTTACCATGAAATCTTCTTTGGCTTTGGATTTATTTGAAGATGACTAAGTGGCATAATGTTGGCTAGGAATCAACATTAATTAGGTTTGGGAAAGGTTGGTTGCATCCAAAGTGAATTAGTTGAAGATTATGTGTTGAGATCCTTTTAAATTATGCCATTTAATGATTTCTTTTATTGTTTTGATCTAAGTTGCCTCACTTGATGGATTAGCCTTAGATCAATGCTTGAATTGTGTTCACTTAATCATTAATGAACTATTTAATCAAAAGGTTTTGAGGATTTTAAAATTTATGTAGTGATTACCTTAGGTTTAGTCCATTTTGATGTAATTGAATTTGGATTAATTTTAATTAAGTCAATTAGTTTATTGGTCAATTATAATGTGTTTAATTTTTAATTGGGTTAATCTAAGCAATTTAGAATGCTTTGGATCAAATAATTCCAATTTTATTTCATTTTGAACCCACTTGACCCATGTTGGGCTTAATGGGTTAAGTTGGGTTCATTTGGGTCAAATGATCAAATTGACCGAATTAGACCCAATGATAGGTTGGTTTATGTTCAATAATAATTTTTAAATGATTTTGGACATTTTATTTGATTAAAGATATGTTTTATTTTGGTTTAAACCCAATAAGACCCATTTAGGCTCATTTAGGTAAAATACCTAATTAGCCTAATTAAGGACACATTGAACTTATATTCTTTTAAATTCATATTTACATATGTTCATTTCATCATCCCAATCAAATGATTTTATTTGGTGAAATTTTGGTGGGTTGACCTTTGACTTAGTGGGACCCACATAAGTCAAACCTATGTAAAAAGGTTGACCAATCTTTGACCTTTTGGTTTGGATTTGGATTCATTTAATTTATGTCATGGTTTTATGCTTCTAATTTCATTTGATTTGGGTTTTTTGATTTAATTTGAATTTCTTTGTGTTTATATGGTCATTAGCTTAATTAAGATAATTAGATTTAGTTCCCTAATTAAACCCTAATCTAGGCTTATTCAATTTCAAATTTAGAGTAGTGTATATTTAGGTTGAAGATTTGGGTTGAATCTAACTAAACCCATTAAGTTAGATTAATCTAAGGAGAGTGCACTAGATCATTAAGTTTGATGACCTAGGTACTTAGTTAGGAGACTTCTAATTTAAGATTAGAAGTCATAATGATTTTCTTTGGAATAAATGTTAACCTCATACAAAAATAAGGTCAACAAGTCCTTGATGGATTTGAAATTGAAATCAAGTAATTTCATCAGATAGATCACCGAAGATCACTTTGATTTGATGGACAGAGTTCGGCTTTCACCACCATTAAAGGAGATATAATCTCTGACATCCATTCCATCTATTAGGAACAAATGTTCTAATTTAGTTGCACAATTTGATTTAAATCTTTTAGAATTGTGGATAAATCTTGATCGTTCGATCTTTGATTGGATGGTCATAATCATTCCCATGTAGCCACCACTTTTTGAGTTGGATTCGCGTGGATCCAGTTGTATAGCACTATGCCACATGTCAAACAGCGTTGCATCAACATCAACTATTAAAAAAGGTAAAATCAAATTTTTTTCTAATTTAAAAATTACTAGAAAATGCACATAATTTTAAAAAAATCATGAAAAATAAAATATTTAACCACAAAATGTAAATAAGGGCTCTATAAATTCATCTCAGCGAGGAGAATCCATTAAACCCAAAATTCACTTTTATTATGTAATTTTATGTTAATTTGGGTTTAAATAAAAATAATTAAACTCAAATTAAATCTAAACCATCAATCCATTGACTTCAAACTTTGGGGAAATAAAATTGAGGTTAAACCTACCTTAGATTAAATTTTCATTATTTATAGGATATTAAATATAATTATGCAAATTTCAATCATAAATTATTTATTTATTAAAATAAATTTATAATAAATTAATTGAATCATGAAAAATCACAAAATAAACTTATAACATCATAATAAACCCTACTGAATTTAAATTTATCATTAAAACTCATTGAATTTTATATTTCCCAAAATTACTTAATTAAATGATTAATTGAATTAATTCAATTAATTGACCTGAACATTAAAAAATTTATAATAAATCAACTAAAACTTCAAACATTATAAATAAACCATCTATGGATGCATCTTTCAAAAAGCAATTTAAGAAAAATAAAACCCCTGCTTAGTTATGTTTAATTTAGGCTTAATTTAGATTTTATTAAAATAATTAAAAGGTTAATTAACCCTAAATTATATATCTGATTATAGTAAAATTTTAGGGAACTTAAATTGGAAAGGAACCCCACTTTCCATACAAATTTCATGGATGAATGACCTTTGGATTAGAAGTTGTTAAATTTCTAATCCTTAAGTTAGTTTAAAGAAAATTTTTAATTCATAAAAATTATAAAAATTACAAAAATGTATTAAAACATTTAATTTATTTTCATCAACATGAGAATTGTTAAGAAAATTTTCCAAATCCTATGAAGTTAAAGAATTTGATTAATAAGGTACCTAGGGTTTAAGATAAAATAATAAAATATATAATTTAATTTTAAACCTTAAATCATTAAATGTATAATATTTCAATTAATAAATTAAAATTTAAACATTATTTAACCTTTGAATTTTTCAATCAAACTTGAAATCCATTAATATGGGAATTTCTTAAACCCATTTAGGTTAATGAATAACATAATTCCAAATGAAAATAAAAGTAATAAATTAATTCAATTAAACTTAAACAACCCAAATATTTGAATTGGCCTAGGATAGGTTTGATTGCCAAAATAGTTTACTCCTTAAGTCTCTTGGATCATGAATAACAAACAAAACTCCATTATAATAAGTTAAACTAAGTGATAAAAATTCAAACATGTAATGTTACATTAAGACTAATGAGTTAGATAAAGAATTCCTTAAATAATAAAATTAAGACTTCTTCCAAATTGTTGAAAATAATAGAATTAATTTATTTAAATTGATACATGTAAATGTTAATGAAGTGAATGAAAGAAGTCACAACTTGAAATCAATTACATTAATCCAAACTCATTAGCATGCATGAAAATATCAATGAAATGAAGAAATGAAATTAATTAAAATCAAATAAACCTAAATGATAAATTGAAAATATCAAAAAATAAATAAATCATGAAATTGAAATATAATGGATCATTTAAATGATGAAATCAAAGCCATGCTTGAATTAAGATATTAACTTAACTAAGTTTACTCAAACCAATAAACATTAATAAAATAAACATAAAAATAAACATTAATGTAATGAATAAATAAGATCAATCTAAATTAAATAAATAAATAAAGCAAATAAAATAAATAAAATATCATAAACCAAATAAAAAAGATTAAATATGAAACTAAGCTATAAAATATAAACAAAACAACATCAAACATAAATGAATTAAAATCAAACCTAAAATGAAAATTAAATCAACAAAATCATAATAATATAAACATTAAATTTATAATTAAGATTTAAAGAAACATATTAAATCTAAATCAAAGAGCAAACCAAGAAATGTTTAATTAAATTAAGAGAAGCAAGAAGAATGAAGCTTAATCAAAATTTTAAATAAAATTAAAACATTAATCAAATCAAATCAAACTCAAATGAATTTAAAGATACCTAAGGTTTTAAAGCTTGACCTTAAAATGAATCTTTACCGTAAGGTAGAGACTTCATTCTATTAGTAGTTAGGATATTGAATAGAATGGGTTTGTCTAAAGTAGAATTATTTTATTCTTCATTCTTTAAAACTAAAACTTCAATATAATATTAAATGAACTTAAAAATAGAAATAAAAATCATAAACTTATTAAATCATTTGAATTAAAACCATCTAATGGTAAAATAAATAAATTTTGAAATCTAAATCAAAACTTGATGTTGACCTCACTTTTAGTGAGGTTGACAACCGTCCTCTTAGTCCTAGGATTTAATCTAAAATACTAAGGTTCTGTTAACCTCATGTGAGGTTAATAACACCAAAATCTAGTAAATTAGGATCTCCGACCTTATACTAGGAGCTTCCTAATTAGGCACCTAGGATACTATGATTAGTGGCTAAGTGCATAACCTCAACTAAAGTAAAATTTAAAATAATAAATTAAAATGAACTCTAAATTCAACTAAACCCAAATTAGGGTAATTAAGTTTGATTAACTCAATTAAACCATCTGGCTTAAAATCAGCTAAATTCAAGAAAATTTTAAAATCAAAATTAAATTAAATCAAACTAAACAAAAGGCACAGAATCAATACACAAGTATAAATGAACCTAAATAATAATAATAATAATAATAATAATAATAATAAAATTAATCCATATGTGTTTCAAAGTGTCAATTAGGTCGTCTAACCTAGAGTTGACCAATGTGGGCCCCATCAAGCCAAAAATTAATCTAGTTAAAATTTTGATCAATTTAAGTCATCCTAAATGCTAACATTTATCAAATTAATATAATAGAGCACTAGACTAATTAATTCTCAATCTAGTGATGACTCAAATGGCCTAATTGGGTCACCAAGTCTAAATGAACTTGAACCAACCCTATTGAACCTAATCTCAAAATAAATTTAAAATTAATTTAAATTAAATGTTAAAAAATACTTTAAAATTATATTTGAGCATAATTTAAACTTTTCTTTGGTTTTATTTGATTAAATTGGTCATTTGATCTAAGTAAACCCCAATTTAGCCCATTAAGCTCAAATTCGCCCAAAATAAGTCTAAACAAAAATCAAATACAAATTAATTAAAATTAATTAATCCAAATCATTTCAAATACTTAATAGATTATAATTAAACTTGAACACACTTAATGGGTCATATTGGTCATTTAATCCACATAAACCCAATTTGACCCATTAAGCCCAATTTAGATCAAAAAATGGGTTTAAATCAAAACATAACTCAACCTAAAAAACTAAATCAATACTTGAAATTGTTCTTAAGTTGATCATAGAATATGACTAACCTCTCGATGGCACCAAATTTAGCCAATTTGGTCAATTGGTCAATCAAACTCAAATTGACCCAAATTGACATATATGAACATATTAAGCCTAAATCAAAATAAATTAAATCAAAATAAATTAAATTAAATTTAAATTTGTTTAATTATTTTAAATCACTTTTAAAACTTAATTTAACTCTCATTTGGGTCCATTTTATCTAATTTGGTCAATTTGCCCATGGACCCAAGTGAACCCAAATTGGCCCAATTTGACTTTTTAGGTTAAATTGAGTTAATTTCAGCTAAAGTGAAGTTATATTAATTAATCATAAGTATTATAAATAATTAGTTTAATATAATTTAAATTTTATTCTAAATTAATTGAGCAAACATGACTCACTTGACTCAATCTAACTCAATTTGGTTAAGATGAGTCAACTCAAATCTTAACCCAAAATGAGTTCACTTACTTCCCCATACATCAAACTAAGTAAAATTTCAGATTTAATAAAGAAAAGAGCATACCAAACACAAGGAAATAAAGAAATAGGGAGGTGAGTATGAGGTGAAAAAAATATATACATAGCCATGAAAAAAAAAGGATGATAATACACACCTCATTTCTTTTATTCAAAAGATACTAAAAGGAAAAGACACATACATCCTATTCTACCAAAAGAAAACTCTTCTCCCCACCCCTTGTGCTCTCTAATTCCAAGAGCCATAAACTATTTTTAGCAATGGGCAGTGGTGCATGGTGGTTGGAGCAATCCATAGGGAGGCAAAAGAGGAGATCTGAGATCTTCTAGCATCCATCGTACATGTGCTTCGATGAGGTAACTTTTCTAAACTTTAGATCAACCATAAGTGCTTGTGTTTGGTGAAAAATTTTCACAAATCTATGATTTTCCTTTAGATCCCATCCCTCTCTTTTTTAACTCCCCAATGTGAAATAAAGTGACTTTCGGTTAAGATCACTGAGACATCCAGTGATGTTTGTGATAAATCTCATCAATCTAATCCTATTTGGTCTACCTCCCATGAGGGAGACAACCTTCGAGCCATCCATCATACTTCAATAGAATGGATGGCTATGATTAGATCTTATCTTTGATTTATTCTACTACATTTGACCCAAAACTTCAAAATATTAAATAAAATTAAATACTATACAAAAAATGCAAATAAGGGCTCTATGGGTTCATCTTTTCAAGAGGAATCCAATGAACCTAAAAACCCCAATTATGGATGTATGGTTTAGGAGTAATTTGAGTTTTGGTGTAATATATATTTCTTTAATTACTCTTAAAATACCAAACCAATTAACTTGAAAATTTCAAAAAAGATATTTAATGTTCTTGTCTACCTATCATAAAAAAATTTATGTTAATTAGCTTTCTAGTTTTAGAGTTATCAATTTTTAAAGGAAATTAGCTATTTTTAAATAATTAATTAATTATAAAATTATAAAAAGTCATCAAATTAATTCAAGTCACTTTAATAAACTTCAAAGATCTATGATATATATGTAGACCCATCTGCCTTAGGAGTCCTTATTAGGTGATTAGATTCCACTATTGGGTGATGTTTTTATCTTCATAGATAGTACATCATACATTAATATTGCACCCGATTACTTCAATAAGTACCCCATAAGATCTGTGTGGTGTCCCTATGACTCCAAATTAAAACACCACACTTGAACTTAAAAGGCATAGTATAGTCTTACCTAACATGATTTAGGTGAAGCGCATTAAAATAAGTGTGCCTTCTCTTTATGAGTTGGCCCATATACACTTCTAACTACATATCATTATAGGCATAAAATGCATACTTATAATCTCAAATGAATTGTGAATCAAAATATAAAAATGAAATATATTGCATTAGTTAGGATTATATCATACTCAACATGATCTTAGGGATTAAGGAGTGAGTGAATGCTTTTAGTCTCTTTCTTAAAAATAATAGTCAAACCATCTTACATAGCATAAATACTAAAATCATGGATTTAAAATTATCTTAGGTGATGTTAGCTGGAAACCCTTCAGGCAGGTGATAAGTCCAAAATACTAAAGATAGGTTCTTTTTCTCAAATTAGAGAAAGAAAGATAATTCCCAAAAGTTGAACTACTTGTGTTAGGAGCACCTATGGACTTAGCTTTTGAAGCATAATTTTAAGAATAAGTCTTTAACCCTAGACATTTTTCCAATCTTATACTTGAAGAATCTAAGCCTTATATTTCAAAAAAAATGTCAATTCAAACTTTGTTAAGTTCAATTTCACAATTATACAACCCAATGATAGTTTAGTTGAAATTCTTATTGGGTATCCAAGAAGAGCATCTAACAGTGCCAAGGCACTACACTCTCAGGAAAATTAAGCTTAGGAGTGCATTCTGACATTGCCATGGCACTAATATCTTAGCAGTGAGGCACTGTACTCTAAGGAAATTAAATCTTAGATACCCAACTGATTGTTCCAATGCATTTATATCATACCCCAAGCCATGTCTATAGTGTCGCAGTGCTACAAATGTACCATCGAGGCATTGAGTTCTTAGGTTCTGAACCTATATTTGTTAGCCACTATCATAGCCCAAATCATCTATAGTGTCGTGTGCTACAAATGTAGCATCGAGATATTGAGCTCTCAAGTTCTAAACTTATATCATTTAGCTTAATAGTGCCAGCGTTGGTTCATTAGTGTCGAGGCTCTTAGTCCATAATGTTGTTCATTTTGAACAAAAAATTTTATTGTTAAAACTTTGAAATCTTGAAGCACTTCATAAAGACAAACACAAAAACATAAAGATAGAAGAAAATCTTTATTAACATGGAAAATCTATTACAAAATTCTTACAATAAAATAAAAAAAAAAAATACAAAAATAAAAGAAAAAGAGGGAAAACTAATAAAAGTAGTTATAGTCATCCTCCACCTCTTCTTCTTCTCCTGACTCCGGTGGGGTGCTCACATAAGGTGGATATTGAAGCGCCATGAGAAAGGGGCTTGATCAAACCCATAAAATCATAATTTTTAAACATATGAACTAATCTTATGTTAAACTCATCCATGTAAGAAAATTAGTTTATGTTGCCGATCCATATGAAAGTCAATTTTTTTCCAAGGCTTATTTCTATAGATACTTTTTCCAACATTTCTCCTTAAATCTGAGGCTTCTCCTCCAATTTTATGGAGTTTCTCATTTAAGGTCTAGAGGATTAGGATTGAGGTTGTGGGGTACATGGAACACATGAGATTTCCCTCACCTCAAATCAAGACCCAAATTTCTCAATTATCCTCTTCATTATAGGAGCCTTTTGAGTAAGAACGTCTTCATCAAGCTCCCCTAATGCACCTACCATAGTACATAAATAATAAATGAGGAAAGGATGACCATATCCTATAATAATACTACCCCTAAGCATAGTAAAATTGAAGTTATAAATAGTCTTTCTTATATCTATTGTAAAACCCTTTTGAATACCAAAATTTAAAATAGCCTTGTCCTTAGTCACCTCATTGATATTACCAATGGGCATTGACTTGGCAGAAATAAAATAGTGTCAAGCCTTAGACTCTATCATTAAACCAGTAGTAGTAACAAAGTTAATGATCCTTTCCTCCTATCATTTTCTCTGAATATTAGTATTTTTATCAGTGAGAAAACCAATGACTTCATCAAAATTTGGATGATCATTATAATAGAAAAGATATTGATCATACACTATCTTTTGCAAACTGTAATATACATTTATGGCAATAATATTAGAACTTATCAATTTCCTCTAAAAAAAAACTCTATTATCTTAGTGCTCTTTCATAATGGCGAAGAACTCTTGCACCACAGGAATGGATGCAAGAACTACTTTCATATGCCAGTTTCTCCTAGCCTCGCTCGATGATGACCCTCTTCATGCTCCCACTAGGATTGTTAAAACTTCTTTCTGGAATGAGGTGCTCATTAATGAGGGTATAATTTCACCTCTCCTCTACTCCCACACTAGCCCTATTAGCATTGCTCAAAGTAACCCTCCTCTTGCTAATGAGTCTTTTGAGCAGCATGATTGCTTTCTTAGTGTGGAAAAGGCTAACAGAAAGAAGACTTTAATGATTCTTATAGAAAGAAGACTTCAAAATTAAAAATGCATTGCCTAGGAGGTCTATTTATAGACCAAACCTAGAGTCATGATGCTATATTAGTAGCGCCACGGCGTTAACCTATCAGGTTATGGGATAAGGAAACATCACCATAGCATTTCACATGCAATGCCTAGGGGTTGGCTAGCTAATCAAAGTGGTTACTATGCTAGTGAAAAAGAGAACTTATTACCATTTATTACTATTAAGTCTATAATTGATCAAAATTAAAAGAGTGTCAGATATTGACGTAGCACTGGTCAAAAGTTTATCTTATATTGAATACATTTATCAACTTATTAGCCCATATGAATGGTAATTGACTGGCACCATGGTGCTACATAATCAACACTTAGGTGCTAGTCAATCTACCAACCTACTCTCAATCATCTTTTATAACACATATGGCACCGCTGATGTTATTTCTTTGGTAGCACTAAAGTGCTGGCTTCTCAAGATCTTAAATATAAATCTCTATTATAGAGCCATGGTGCCAATTTCCTAGCACCAAGGTGCCATCTTAATAATTCTAGATGCCATGATCTATAGTGCCAAGGTGCTCCCATTCATAGAGCTTATGCTCCATTCTTCTAACATTAAGGCACTATCTCTCAAAGCAACCTATTAACATTCACCATGCAAACACCCTATAATTTATTCACCATATGAATGCTCTTATAAAAATGACATTCTAAAGCGATGTAAGTCCAGTATTCTATCCATTCTCCATGCAAACATCTTATATTTTGTTTGCCTTGTGAACTCTCTTATAAAAATGGAATTCCAAAGGGATATAAGCCTAGTCTTCTATCCATTCACCATGTGAATGCCTTATAATTCATTTACCATGTAAATGCTCCTTTAAAAATGGCATTCCAATGGGATTTAAGTTCAATCTTTTTTTTTGCCATGTGAATAACCATATAACTTGGCATTTCTCAAGAAATGTAAGCTTAATCTACTCGTTCACTATGTGAACACCTAGATGGCATTCTAAAAAGATGTTAAGTCCAATCTAATGGCTTTCTAATCAATGTAAGTTTGACTCATGCTTGTAATGTAAGCATAATTTCAAAACCTAGCATTCCAAAGAGATGCGAGCCTAGTCTTCTATATGTTCGCTATACAAACACCCTATAATTAATTCATAATGTGAACACCTATATAAAAATGGCATTCCAAAAGAATGTAAGTCTAATCTATCAGCTTTCAAATCAATGTAAGTCTGACCCATGCTTACAATGCAAGTATAACACCTTGTTAGCATTCCAAGGGATGTAAGTCAAACCCATATGTTCATCATGCAAGCACCCCTACACTAAACCTCTTGTTTGCTCAGAATATCTGAGACAAGGCAACCCATGGATATTAATCAGACTCTTTGGACATTATCACTAACCCTTTAATGCTGGTAGACTAAAATAATATAATCTCGAGATGACAAAACTATGTGATCTTGATCAAGATTATTCTCTTATTTCTCTTAGACAGTCATCTATGCCATACCACAAACACCACTAGACATTGATTCATATCAAAGATGTGTTTAACTCCAACCTTAATCGAGAGTGCTCTCTTACTATGATAAGAGGAGTAATTAACTATGAGGACTTTCATTTATAGGAAGTAGAACCGATCTAAATAAACTCGAATGTAATGTCAGGGAAAATCTGGTTGAATATATATATATATATATATCAATCTACCTCATGAAAAAAATATACTAGTGAACATCCTTTAAGAGGTTTTTTCTAAACGATCAACTATCAATGAGTGAGGCTGGGAACATTTTTCCTATGACAATAATCCTTGTGTCATCCCTATATTGTGAGAATTCTTTGCCAATGCGAAGGAGCATTGGGACAATAAGGTCTTCGTGAGGAAAAATTGAGTAAGTTTTGATAGTATTACTATTAATACACATTACAAATTACAAAATTATGCATTTTGTGAATATCTTTCTTATTATAATAGTCATCCAAACTTTAATGAAATTTTTAGATTCTTCTTGAAAAAAATTTAAATATTCAATGAAAATAGTGGAAAGAAAAGATTATTAGTACAATAGATAATAACAAAAAGTCTCCCAACCTATACTAGAGATAATCCCTAGCTAATACAATAGATAATAATAAAACTAATAAAAAAGGAAACACATATCCACAAAACAAATTCCTTAAAATCATCAAAAATCTTCCTCTGCTCCTTTTGTAACCAGCATACTCCAGCAGCAAAAGTCTCCCAGCCTGTACCAGAGATCTTATGAAACCAGCCCAATCTAGCAGCAAAAGTCTCACAACCTAAACCAGAGATCCGCAAGAAGCTAGAAAAGGGATTAGTGTAGATAATGAGATAATTAAATAAGCATAGAAAATAAGAGAAATAGAAGACAAAGGATGAAGAAAAGGCTTCAGCTCAATTATAAATGTCTTAGGGAGTTTCCATATGTAAGCATCTAGACTTCGAGTGAAGGGTTACAATTACATATAACACTACCACCAAAAGAGGAAGTGGGACACATCATGGCCATCATTGCTAGCATAGCTATTGTAGCACCTTATCCAAAGATGATCATCATAGAAACCTGCATAAGACTTCAACCAGCAAATATAGCCACAAAGAACCAAGCAATTAAAGATATTAAGCTTAGTATAACATATAAGGAGGTGCCCAATCAGTAAAGTATTAGGCCATAAGGACACCACCAAAGCCACCAAATATTATCCAGCTTAATAATAAGATTAACATCAAGTATGATAGGAGGTAAGGCATCCAACAAACTAGGAAAGGGTAAAGAATCAACCACAATCCAGAAGCAATAATTTCAGCAGGTAAAAATTAGAAAAGAAGAAAGGGAAGCAGCTAGAACACCACTCAACCAGTGCAGGAAAACAATTCTCCAAACCATAACCAGAGGCATAGAACAATGAGCCCAAAAGGGAACAAAAGTCCTTAAAGTTGTAAGAGCAAAAACCACAACACCACTACTACCAACAACCACAATCCCAAAAGAAAAACCCAACCTAGATGGCCAAACCCCAAACAGTACACAAAATGGTAGGAAAGGGAAGGAAAAGACTCATGAGAGAAAGAATAACCAAAAAGAATAGGAAAAACCAACCCAAGCCAATAATATGGAGGAAAAAACCCACCAAAGCAAGAAGAACATAAAGGCAGCAAGAGCAGCACCCAAAAAAGGGAAAGACACAAATCCAGGGAACCATAGGAAAAAATCAAATTGAGAATGTTGAGCAGAAAATGAAAGTTGTAGAGAGGTCCAACCACACTACTACAGCCAAAACCACTACCAAATGGGAGAGAAAGCAAACCAGAAAGATGAAAATTAGAAAAAAATCAAAACTGGAAAAATAGATGTAATCCTTCCAAAGAAAGGGAAGAAACCAACCAAAAAAAAAAAGAAAAGGATGAGGAGAAGGAAGAAATAAAGACCATACCACCACAAGGTAAAGCCAAAAATATTCAGAATCAGATCCTATTGCAAGTGGTATGCCAAATCCCCGCATGAGGAGAGAAGATTAAAGCTTCTAACATAAGGTAAGCTCATTTTGTCAAGATTCACCAAACCTTTTAAAAGGAAGGGGATGTCATCCTGAGAAAACATTTGCATAGAAAAAGACTTGGCTCCCAAATTGGTAAGAAAGTCAACATAGGAATTGGTTTCCCTATAAATATGAGAAATTTGAAACTCTAATTTAGTAAGAAGCCTCCTAGTGTGATTATGTATGTAAAACATTTCGGCATTACCATGAGCATCAGAATAGAGTAAGTGTAAAAGGAGGAGGGCATCAACTTCAAACATATCTTATGAAAACCAAGTTGTAAACAAATAGAGATAACATGATAAAAACCTTTAAGCTCAGCAAATAACACTGAACAAAGCTCTAAAGGGGTAGCAAATGCAAAGATAACCTTCCCACTATAATCTCTCAAAATCCCACCACAACCACAATAACCATTAGATACTGAGCCATCATTGTTGACCTTCAATGAATTGACAATTAGGTTTAATCTAGTATATAATCTTTTGGATAGGAGAGAGTTTACAGGAGGGAAGGCTAATCCCAAAAATGAAAGCCCTAGACTTACACCCTTTAAAACTATTGTATGTAAGTAAATTAGCTTTAAGAAGAGACATAATTTTATATTTGGTTCTAGCAATAATATGATGATAGTTCATAGGAATACTATGATGCTTAGCATCATTTCTCTCCATCCAAATATACCAAAGAGTGGTAGTAACTAAAATAATTTTAACAAGACCCTTAGAAGTATGAGAAAAGCAAGCTTCAAGAAGTTACAAAATAGAAAAAGTGTCATTAAAATGGAGAGAGTTAAAAATATTATCATACCAACTACAAACTCTAGCAGCAATAGGGTCATTCATAAAAACATGGTCCAATGTTTCAATGTGATGGCAACAGAAGCATTTAGAGGGGAGATGAAAACTTTTTTTCAGAAGCGTAGCATCTACAGAAATATAATGCTTCAGAATGTGCCAAGTTAAAACCAAGAATGAAGTGGGAACAGAATAATTCTAGATTTTAGTAAAAACCAAGGACTCTTGAAGTTTAAATTTAATGAAATGTCAAACATCCTTAAAAATAAAATCTACAAAAGAGGAGTTTTTAAAGAGAATTTGGTTGGGTTCATTAGGGAAAGGGAAAATGTTAAGGATTTTGTCAACTATCACCTTAGGAATAAGGGTATTTAATTGAACCACATCCCATTTATTATGAGAATTTAACTGATTAATCTTAAGCATCATAGTGGAAAGCGCATTGAGCAAGGAGTCAATAGAACCCTGCCCTAGCCAATTATCTTGCCAGAAGAAAGAGGAGCAGACTTGACACCCCAAGAAATAAGGTTCTCAGCATGCCATTTGATACTACAAAGTCTTCTTCACATAGGAGAATCCCTAGATTTCAAAGCACAAATGAGAGGATGTTTCCCGACAATATTTAGCATGCATAAACTTAGACTAGTAACTTTGATTATTTTTAAAATTCCACTATAATTTGTAAGAAAAATAGTTAATAGAATTTTCTAATGTTTTGCAACCCAAGCCACCTTCATTATAAGTACCACAATAGTTATGCCAACTAGCCCAGTGTAACCTTTTGGAAGAAGAGTTAGAACCCCAAAAAATTAATTAAAAAGTCTATTGATTCTTTTAATAATAAACTGGGTAGGAACAATACTAGACAAGAGATACATAGGTAGAGAGCAAAGAGTACTTTTGATCAAGATAAGTCTAGCACCAAAGAAAATTAAATGAAACTCCCAAAAGGAGATTTTCTTATTTATTTTTTGAATGACTTCATTAAATAAGGAAGATCTTTTAGTTCCTCGATATAAAGAAGTCCCCAAATACTTAATAGGGAGAATTTGATGCAAGAAACTCATAATATTCTTAATAACATTGATCCTAGGCAAGGAAATAAAAGAGCTTGTAATAAAATAACTTTTTTCAGGATTAATATTCAAGCCACTTTCCCTACCAAAGAGAGTTAAGAACTTACACAATTTTTTTAATATAAAGAGTAGAACCATTGTAGAATATAATGAAATCATCAGCAAAATTAAGGTGACAAATGGGTAACCCACCATGGGTTCTAAAATACATGTTAAGCATATTACTAAACATTTGCTCAAGGCATCTAGAAAGATATTCCACAGCAATAATGAAAAGGCCAGGAGAGAGAGGGTCCCCTTGCCTGAGACCATGAGAGGAAGAGAAGAACCCATAAACTTCACCATTGAGAAGCAATGAAAAATAAGAATTCTCCATCCCATTCTTAACTAAAGCAACAAATTGATTAGAGAATCCAAATGAATCAAGATTTGATAAAGGAAAACCTAACTAATATTATCATAAGCTTTGGAAATGTAAAGTTTAAAAAGTAGATTTCCACTGAACTTTGGCATTTAAATCATGGATTAACTCTTGGGTTAAAAGAACATTGATAGTGATGGATCTCCCTTTAACAAACTTGGTTTGATTGGGGTAGATAATTTTAGGTAGCAGAATACCCAACCTTTTAGCCAAAATTTTAGAGATAAGTTTACTAAAAAAGAGCTAAGGCTAATCAGTCTAAAATCACTACAAATTTCAAGATTATCTTTTTTAGGAATTAAAATAATAAAGGTATTAGCAAAGTATTTGGGGAGAGTACCACCCTTAAAGAAATCAGAATAACTTCTAAGTCCTCTTTAATGATACACCAACATTTTTGAAAAAAGAGAGTAGTGTAACCATTAGGGCCAACCACAGAGTCAGTATTCATACTTTGCAAAATGTCATCAATTTTAGATTTTGAAGGTAAGGAAGAAAGCATCTTGTTATCTTCATCATAAATGAGATTAGGGATGACTTCTAGCCAAGAAAAATCATCATAAGCAACTTTTTTTAGAAGCTCTTTAAAAAAAGAGACAGCTTAATCAGTTAGCTCTTTATTATCCGAACACCAAACACCATCATTAGTTTTTATTTTATGAATATGATTTAAAGCCTTTCTCTTTTAACCATAGCATGATAATATTTGTTATTACGATCACCATCAGAAATCCATTTCATAGAGGCTTTTTATCACCAATAGGTCTCTTCCATGTCTTGATAACATGTTAACCTAATTTTTGCCTGAGTCAATAAATGAATTTTAGAAGGGTCATTAACAACAGCATCTTCCAAAACTATAACCTCATTCTCCATAGCTTTGATATTGACAAAAGGTTTTTAAATAATGTTTATTCTACCAATTAAGGCATTGTTTGAGTCTTTTTAATTTGTACCACAATCTCATCATCCCAAAAATAGAATCATCATGATGGAAATGTTCACCCCAATTACTAGCAACAACATCAAAAAATCTCTCATCCATGAGCCACATATTTTGAAAATGGAAGGGGATAGAAGAGGAGGGTTTAGTAGCATTCAAATTCATAGAGATAAGTGAGGGAGAATGGTCTGATAGGGTTCTGCTTAAGTGCTCCACATAAGTATTAGGAAGAAGATTAATCCAAAAATGGTTAAAAAGAACTCGATCAAGCCTTTGCCAAAGTCTATAGTTATTCCAAGTAAACTGAGACCCACCAAAGCTAATATCAGTAAGATGAAAATCAAAGATCATGTTATTAAAATATTCCATTGAAAATAAATTCAGAGCATTGCCACCAACCCGTTCAGAGGAAGAGGAGATAGTATTAAAATCCCCACCCACAAATTATGGAGCATTAACATAAGAAAAAAATTAATAAGATCATCCCAAAGAAACTGTCTATCATATCTATTACAAGCAGCATAAATAAATGAACCAAAATAAAACCAATTATCAAGAGTAATCTTACATTCACTACTTGGGAAAAATCATCCAAAACTTGCAAAATAAAAGGACTATTCCAAAAAATCCAAATTTTATTGGTTGAATAGCAAAAAAATTACCAAAACCAATCATTCTAGCAACAGAAGAAATATTAGAAGGAAGGATAAAAGGTTCTAATATAGCCAAAAAAGAAATGTTATGAGAATGAACTAAATTTCTAATTCTATTTCTAACAGGAGGTACCAATCCCTCGCATCTAAATTAAGAAAGAAACCATTTATTTTTGGGTAGAATAGCCAGATCTAGTAACTCTGGCAAAGTTAGGAAATTTAGATTTAAGAGTTTTATTTTCTTTCTAAAAACTATTTGAAATTTATTATTCATATCCACAACATCACGATAAGATAGAGATTGTTTAGGGATATTCTTGGGATAAGGTTGCATCTTTAAAACTTTATTACAGGGCACTTCACCTTCTTCCAAATCATTATTATTTTGCAAAATTGAGTTAGAAATTAGTGCAATATTTGATGAAGAAGTAGGAGTAAGATTAGAACTATTTAAATTACCAGTGCCTAAATCAAGATTAGAACTTTATTATTAGTAATCTCACAAATTGAACCCTCATGAGGGATCCCATGTTCTTTTATTAAAGGTGGCAAAGAAACAAGAATGAAATCATTTTAAATTGAATCATCATCCACAAGTTTGAAAACATATTATTGTCCATATTAATACAGATATCAATGTGATGCAAATGTATTGGTTCATTAGAAGGTAAACCATCCTTATGCACAAGAGTGACATCTAGAATCTAATCAGGATGGCTGCAGCCTTGTCTGAAGGAGCAATGGTAGGATCAAAGCAAAGAGCCTTAGCTTCGGGTAATGAATTATCCACAAGAATAGCTTTCTCAGGGTTAACCAAAGGCACCTTGAGATTGGGAACCAGATTAATATGCACGGATTTGGATTTCTTAAGGTGAGGATGAACCCCAAAATAATCTGAAAACCCATGACCATGAATTTTACAATGGGAAGAAAAAACAAGAAAATTTTCAAAATCTACTTTTTGCAAATATCCATTTCTCTCTAATCCTAGCCAAATTTCTTTAGAAATTTTTTTGGTTATATCCAACTCAACTAGGATCCGAGTAACAGAGGGCCTGGAATTAGAAGCAATCACGATCAACTTGAAGAGGATGACCAAACAGCACACCCATTGCAAAAGGAACGTGATTAATGAAATGAACATGCAGATTGGGCAGAGAGATCCATACTGGAACCATAGAAGATTCCTCCTTAATATCAAAATGAGGCGTCCATTTTCAACAATCGCATCTGACAATTGAAAACAAAATATGAGCATCGAGAGAAAACCTTAGAAAAATCTAAATCATTGGAAAGCTGAATCAAGGCATGTAGTGAATCATTCAAACCAACAAAAAATGACAAAAAGTTTCAAGCTATGAAAAAATGATCGAATATTCTCCATAGTAGGATGGCACAAAGCAAATTTACCCACCAACATGAATTTAAAATGTTTCGCAAGCCTTTCTACAACCGAATTAGAACACATTATTATGGAAACACCCTGGAAAGAGGTAGAAATAAGGTTGAGAGACTCACTAGCATAGTTGGCCTTTCCAGCAAGAACATCCTTGAAGGATTTAGAAGCATATGAAGGAATTAAGCCAGAGATCCCTAAGGAGTCAGAACATTTCACGGGAGCAGCCAAAATGTTAGGATTCCCACACGGAAGTAGAGGTTGAAGCCATGATCAGTAATAGCACATGATAGGAGAAGTTAAGAACCAACAAAGCCATAAAGGAGAACTAGTCAAAATGTCCATAGTAGAAGGCAAAGGAGATGCACCTCCACCAGGGAAACGGATTTCACCAAAGCATTGAGGTTTAGGGTTTGATGAGTTTCACCATATTAAAAGTTTCTTATAACCTTCACCCATTTATCCTTTTGAGCTTATTATATATCATGTTAAGTTTTTAATGATTCAATGATTATCATTAATTAAATTTTATTTATATATTGTTATCATCATGCTTGGTTGCAGTGAATCATCCTTTAACTTATGGATTAACAACTATTGCATAGATTTCCCTCTTGTAATGATAATTATTGTATCACTAGTCCTTGTTAAATACCATAAAATGAAAACAAAGTAAAGATATGTTTCAACTTGTCATGGGTTTCTCTTAAAGGTTTTCTCTAGTGTATGTAATTAGAGGGAGTATAATCCCTATGGGAGATCGAGTAACCCACATTCTCTTAATTCATTTATTAACTTGACAATATGCTTATAAAAAACTATTTACCATGAATTTAAATCTCATCAATATCTTCTTCTCATCTTCTCTCATGAAATATTTCATGAGATTGTTTCATTTTGTTAATACACTTTTCCCTACTCTAATATAGATTGACATCCCAAGTGGGACCTAATCACTTTGTCCATATTTATAATTATGCCAGAGGTTTAATTATTATCCATTCCTTATCATTCAATCTTATGAGTTTTTGACTTGGTAGTTATTATTCTAGTCACCTATATATTAGTAATAGTGGATGTTTCATTACAATCCTCTTAGATATCTTAGTTCTTATGATGACAAATGGATAAACTTGTGTTTCATTTTTTATATAACTTATTCTAAATAAACATATTTTATATTAATATTTTCTTACCATTAATCATTTCCTTTAAGATGATAACTACAAGCATCACCATTGAGTCATCCATTGAAGTAAGAGTGACCTCTCCTCAAACAACTTTTTGTGCTAAAACTAGTGCTCATAGTTTCAATGATTAATTTTAATAAACTAAGGTAATCATTAGTGACCCTACTCTATTAGAGGCACCAACCCCAAAGAAAGAGGAAATACATATATGGTAGAGCCTTGTATCCAACTTTAGCCTTTCCTCCTAAGAATAGATCATTTTATGAGATTTTTTTAGTACTAGACCTTGTGTGTTCCCTAGGTTCTCTAATACTCCTTCTATTTTTTTCTCCCTTATCCTTGGAAGCTCTTATAAGGCTCCATTCACTGCTTTTAATACACATTATAATTTTATTCTAGTACAACCTCAAGTCCCTCGAATGAGCAAGAGGGCTTGGCATATTAAAAATATAAAGTTATATTTAAAAATAAGTAACAATTACCATCTTTATTTCAAGTATTCTTTTTTATTATAGAAATTTGAAGTTCTCACAATGGAGAATAACATTGGATAATATAATCCATTATCCCATGTATTTTGTTGTTTGTGTCACATAAAATACTTTTAGAGTTTCATGTCACTAAGAATAACACTGAAGTACTTCATTAAATAGTTAATTTATGATTGGTAGAGAAAAAATTGAGTACCCATATTATTTCTACTAGCCATCAAGTCCTTCAAGATTTTTCTTATAATATATTACCAAAGAAGTGTCTCAATGAGAAGTGTAAGAATGTCTTGAAGCCTTAAAGAGAGTCATTTATTGATGTACATGTCAAGAATGTATTTATGCATGCTAATAATGCACTCCTTGTACTAATTGAATCAAATATTTTTTATTCATATACCCTTAATTAAAAAGAATGAAGATTTTAACTTACAACCATTCTATTTTGTCCAAGAAACCTATGGAAATCTCTTATAACAATGAATGATCTCTTATTTCCTTAAAACATTGCTTAATACAAGATGGTACTTATGAGAGAATAAACTTAGGATTCCCACTCCCAAGAAATGTGTGAAGAAGAAAATTTCTTTTGAAGCCATTAATTCTTTTAAAAATTTTGCTGATTTAGTCTTTACCTCACCACAAAAAGAACCATTGCCTATTTTAATCCCTCATAATATAAATGATAACATGATAGAAGATCCTATAGAGTGGGATTACTTGGGTGATGATAGTCCTTTAAATGATGCTGACAAACTTTCTATTACACTTATGGACAAGAAGAAGTGAAGTAGTTAATGGAGCAACTCTTTTCATGAGGCTTTCTTAGAAAATAATGATAAGAGGAAGAAAACAATCTAGTTTTCTAAAGTAACAAGATGTGTTAACTATTGTCTCATTTTTAGATAGAGATTAACATCATCTTTAAACTAGTAATTAAGACATCTAATCTTAGATTAGAAGCCTCTAATTAGGCACTTAGGGCACTACATCTAGTGATCTAGTGCATCATTCTTGGATTTAACCTAACCCAACAAGGTTAGGTGGATCTAAACTAAATTCAAGTATTAAAAAATGATTAAATCAAATACATTCTAATTGAAAACCTAAATCTAATTGAGCTTAGACTAAGGTAAATAGGATAATTAACCCAATTATCCTATTTAAGCTCAAAATTAATCAAATTTAAAAAAAATTAAATGAAATAAAAAAACTCAACTCAAATCAAATGAAAAGCATAAAATCATTACATTAATATGAATGGAGTCAAATCCAAATGAAATTCATATGAAAGTCAACCATTGAACATAGGGTTGACTTATGTGGGTCCCATTAAGTTAAAGGTCAACCCACCATAATTTGACCAAATTGAATCATTTCAAAAGCTTAAAATCATTAAATAAATATGTTTAAACATGAATCAAGTGAATATAAAACTAATAAGGCCTTAAATAGGCTAATTAGATCAATTGATCTAAATGAGCCTAAATGGAGTGTATTGAACTCGAACTCAAATTAAATCAAAAATAACTTAAATTAATTATACAAAATCATTTGGAAATCATCATTAAATATAATTTGACCAATTATAGGGTTTAATTTGATCAATTTTATTATTTGACCCAATCAAACCCATGTGACTCATTAAATTCAACATGGGTCAAAATAGGTTTAAATTCAAAATCCACTTCAAATGAAATAAAATTTATTAATCCAAATCATCTTAAATACTTGAATAAACATAGCTAAAGCATAAACTTAGATCCACTCCATCAAATAGAACAAACCAAGTTAAACCTAAGGGGAACAAATGTTAAGTGAACTAACCTAAGGTATTTGTCCATAAACCCAAATTGAAATGAGTTTATTTGACTCATAAATCATCTTAAATATGATTTAAATAATTAATTGTTAATTCAAATCAATGAATAAAAATATTGATCATTCTTAGCATAATCCAAATCATGTTGACCTTAAATGGATTAAATGTGAGAGTGTAAGCTTAAACCTACACTAATCACATTCCAATGCATCTAAACTCATCCTCAAATGAGTTTATGGTAATTACAGCCAAGATTAAGCAAACTATAAGAGTCCAAATCCATCCAAAAAGGGGAATATGCCATGGAGAAACAGGATAAAGCATGGAGATAAATCCTTTCCCCAATCTATTTGCTCGCATCCATTCCTCATCCAACTAACCACCCCTTAGAGCTAGCCTCCAAGGGTGACAATCACTTAGGTTGGCCATGGTTGACTTCTCTTCTCTTAAATTTCTTAGTGATCCATGAAAAATGAGAGGGATTTTTTTACAAGCCAATTTGAGTCTTTCACCACCTTCCTCAAGTGAAATGAAGAAGAGCACACCCCTCCCCCGATCCCCACACCACCGGTAAGCTAGAATTCGACCAAAGACACCAAAAAATGAGCGAAGCTTGGCCTATAGGCTAATCCACGAAGAGGCAATCCAATTCCTTGCACCCAAAGCCTCGCCACATCACCACAAAGCTTTTCAAATCATCCACACCATCGATGATCTTCACCAATGAGGTATGGGTTTAAACCAACACTACAAGCATTTAGTTTTGGTCCTTTTCAAAATGAACAAACTCTAAAGTGAGATCATATAGATGCATTCTAAATGCATTTCTTAAGGATTTTCAAATAAAATCAAGTGATTTTGCCACCTAGATCATCAACAATCACCTAAAATTACTAGATAGCACTTGGTTCTCATCCTTGATAAGGAATGTACAATCTCTACCATTGGTTCCTTTTGTTAGGAACAAATGACCAAGATCTACTTGGACATCGATTAAAGACTATATAAGATCCATTTGTGAAATTATGACCATCCGATTGATGTTCGAATGGTCAAAATCATCCCGCATGGCTACCACTTTTGAGCTAGATTCACATGGATCTAGCTAGTCCAATGGCACTATGTTATGTGGCAAATAGCACCACAATAGTGGCACATCAGTACCATGGCACCAACCATTTAAAAAAAAAAATCATATTTTCTTAATTTAAAAAATGGTAAAAAATAACCAAAACTTCAAAAAATCTTAGAAAATAAATTACTCAACCAACAAATGCAAATAAGGGCTCTATGAATTCATCTCGGTGAGGAGAATCAACTAAACTCAAAATCTTTAATTTTTATTGGGTATTTTGGGTTAATTTAGGTTTAAATAAAAATAATCAAACTAAAATTGAATTAAAACCATTAATCAATTAATTTGAAACTTCAAGGAATTGAAATTAAGGTTAAACCTACCTTAGATAAATTTTTCATGATTTATTAGAAAGTAAATCAATGGATATGTAAATTTTAACCTTAAACTATTAATTTAATGAAAAAAATTAACCTTAATTAAAAAATATTGAAAAATTATAAAATCAACTTGAACCATCATAAGAAACCTTATTGAATCAAAATACATCATTAAAACTTACTCAAACCCAATAATCACCAAAATAACCTAATTTATTAATTAATTGAATTAATTAATTCAATTAATGAATCTAAACTTCAAAAAATCATAATAAATCAACTAAATTTTCAAAAATTTTAAATAAACCCTCTATGGATGCATATTCTAGAGGGGAATTTAAAAAAATTAAAATCTCTATATAATTCTTTTTAATTTAGGTTTAATTTTAATTTTATTAAAATAATTAAAATACTAATTAGTCCTAAATTACACATGTGATCAAGATAAAATTTTAGGGAACTTAAATTAGCACAAACCCCCACTTGCCAAAAAAATTTGAAGCCAAATGACCTCTAGATTTAAAATCATTGAATTTCAAATCTCTAGGTCAATATAATTGAAATAATAAAACATAAAATTATAAAAATTATAAAAATTCATAAAATCAATTTGAAATAATATTATCAACATTCAAGCACTTAAAGGAAAATTATTTCAATCCTTTGAAGTAATGGAATTTGATTAATCATACACTTAGGGTAAAATAATTAAGAATATAAAATCTAATCAAACCCTAGGTTAATAATTTATTAAATTCACAATTAATAAATTAATTAATTGAAATGCAAAATTAATTAATCTCTGAATTTCATACATAAATATGGAATTCATTAAATCCTTTGAAACCATTGGGTTAATAAACAATATAATTTTAAATGTAAATGAAAATGAAATAATTGGTTGAGTTAATTAGATGGTCTAAAGAATTAAAATAGCCTAGATTTAACTTAGATGCCCAAAGTAGTTCATTTCTTAAGCTTCGCAGCTTATGGTTAGTAAACAAAAGTTTATCTTAATAAGTTAGACCAAGTAATGAAACTTTACCATATAATGTTACATTAAGCTTAATTTGAATAATAAATTAGAAAATATAAGATAATGAATTCTTTAAATGACAAAATCAAGACTTCCTAAAGATTGATTGAAACTACATAAACATTACTAAAATGAATGAATGAAATCATCATTTGAAACCAGTTGAGTTAACTTATTCAAATTCACCAACATAATATTAATGAAATGTATAAATGAAGTAAATTAAAATTAAATAATTTAAAATGATAAATTAAGAATGCATAAATAAATAAATCATGAAATTGAAACATAATAGATCACTCAAATGATGAAGTCAAAACCAAGTTTGAATTATATAAACTTAATAAGTCCATTCAACCTAATAAACATAAACATAAACATTAATAAAATAAATAAATAAGATCAATCCAAGTCAAATAAAGGTAATTAAAATAAGATTAAATGAACATTTAATCAAATCAAAAGAAACATAAGAACAAATATGAAGCTAAGTTATTATAAATAATATGAACAAAATGACATAAAATCAAATTTAAAATAAAAAACCAAAATCAAAGTAAATCATGATAACATAGACTTTCAAATTAAGATTTAAAAGAAGTAGTTTGAATCTTAAAACTCTAACTTTAAGGAAAAAAGGTAAAAAATAAATCAAACTCAACTTAAAATGAATCCAAAAAAAGGTTTTTTAAGATACTTAAGATCTTAGTTTGACTCATAGAATGAATCTTAACCTTAGGATGAAGATCTCATTTTACTAGGACTTAGGACATTTAATAGAATGGGTTCCACCCAAAGTGAAATTTTATTCCTAATTCTTGAAAACTTAAATTTTACTTTAACATAAAATGGAATTAAAAATGAAAATGAAATCATAAATCAATTAAATCACATAAATTGAAACCACCCAATGGAAAATTGAATAAATTTCAAGAATAAAGCAAAATAAAAAGAATGAACCCAAGATTTTCATAATTAGCAAATATATGATATATAGTCTGAACACCCAAGGTTGCAAGGCTACTGGTCGAAGGAGATCTTGATACCTCAAACATCTGATTTAAAAATGACACTTACCTATGATGAGAAATTAAGAAAGTGAAAATTTCAAATTAAATTAAACCAAACTTTGAAAAACAACTCAAAACTTGAATTTTAAAAGCCTAGCAAAGTCATACTACATAAGCCCATTTCTTAACATACTAGATTATTAGGTCACCAACCCTAGACTTAGGTTAGGTCAATGTTTTATGATATTTGTGATGTGATGTGAAATAGTTTTCTTGATTTATGGTGTATTATTTTAGACTGGATGGCTAAGATTGTTTGTCCACTAGTCTGGATGGTCAGACGTTCTTTTTAGCTAATATTGATTTCTGTAGTGGGCAATGTTAAAAGGGACTACTGTAATACAAAAATTATATAAATGTTATTTGCTTGCATGTATGCTTAAGTCCCTAAACATAACCCAATAGGACAGGTGGGCTTGGCAAGAAACTAATGCTAAGCTCATATGTTTGCAAATATAATTACTATAGTGTTGTTTGTATCTTTTTAATGCCTACTTTGTAGGTTTAGAAATTTATTTTTAAATTTTAAATGTAATTTGAACCTAAAATTACATTAGAATCTGTAGGGTCTAAGAATACTTGGAGCTAACCCTACTAGTGCATCATCTTAGTGGTCCCCTATGAAGACCATAGAGACCCCTAAAGAAGGTGAGATCTTGGAAGAAGACACCCATAGATCAAACTTTTAGTTCTAGGCTGAGTTGTTTAAGGGCAAAGCTCAACTACCCTCTTTCTGAGTGTACAGCAGTACTCGACCACATTGGCCTATTTTAATTAAATTGGATTGATTTATATTGGCCTCATATTAGAAATAACCTACTTTTCTAGGTTTCTTTTGTGGTATATTTCTGTAATGAAATGTCTAGAATATTAGTCTCCAAGAAAAACTAAATTCTCTACCTAATATAAACTAAACAACTTGAACACAAAAATAAATAAACTTATCAGCATCATATTAATTAAAGCCCTAGGCACAACTTAAAAGCAACTAAAGATATTTAGTTTTTGTGAAACATGATAACAAAATATATGTTCTTCTTGAATTGGGTGCTTCACCTATTGCATATAAGGGGGCATTTGACTTTTAAGTATGACCACCCTTCTTGAGGAAGTGTGCTTCTCTTTTGATTTGACCCATAATCACTTCTAACTACATATCATTGAATTGTGAGTCAAAATATAAAAAATAAAATTTATTGCATTACTTAGGTGCATATCATACCTAACATGATCTTAAGGTTAAAGAATGAGTTTAGGTTCTTAATCTTTCTCTTAAATACAATAGCCCAGCCATCTTACATAACATGAAGATTGAACTCATGAATTTAAAAGTGCTTAGGTGGTGTTTGATGGCAGCCCTTCCAAGTGGGTGATAAGTCAAGAAGAGTCAGGGATAGGTTTGTTTTTTTAATTAAGAGAAAGAGCTGATAATTCCCAAAAGTTCAAACTAAGTCGAGCCTCTGACTTATGTTAGAAGCATTTGTAGACTTAGGTTCTGAAGCATCCTCCTAATAAGTCTTCAACCCTAGGCATTTATGTAGTCTAATGTTGCTAGAATCTAAGTCCTAAATTTCTAATAAAATGATAATTCAAATTCTACTAAATTTAATTTCAAAATTGTAAAGCCCAATAATGCTAGTTGAAATGTCTACTATGCATCTCAATATCTATAGGCATTTCTTATTTAATCCCAGTTGATCTTCAAAAGAACTCTTTCTCCTTTAAAAGCATTCCCTATTGAATTTCTAAATTATCATCCTTTAAAGATAAGTTTTGAAATCCATAAAATACTCTATTTCATTTAATCAAGAGTGTTCTTAAGAAGAGATCATTTATTTCTAAGGTGTAATTAAATGTAGGAGCTCCCTTATAAGGAATTATGAATCCTACAACAAAATAAACCTTGTTCTACCTCTCCATGTAGTTCAAGGAAAATTCTCTAATACATCGAAGGCCCATCAGCCTTAGGAGTCTTTATTAAATAATTAAATCAATGTAGGGTAATATGTTTATCTTTTGAGATAAGTTATTTATCCCTTACTGATATATTTAATTACCCAAATAAGTAACCCCACCCCCCAGGATCTACGTGGTGTTCAAAACATAAAATTTCCAACATTAACCTTAGAACATGATGAAAAGGAGAAAAATGTTCTAGTTTAGATGCTCAAGTAAGTTCCATGATAGAATTACAAGATAAAGTTGTAATAGCAACCCTGAAAGAAAATTTCTCTATTAAAAAGATGATATCATATCTCAAGAAGTATGACATTGTCTATTTTCTTATGGGATATTCTATTTCTAATTTATAATGTTTGATAGAAATATCAACTCACTCTAGTAAGTTACCTAATATAGGGCTCTTTATTGCAACATTGGTATCAATGATGCCCTTTAGATATATTTTTTATGACATCATTGCCAAGAGTTTTATTTGACTGGTATGCCAACTTACTAAATGGATCATTTAAGCCTTTGATGAGTTGGAAGAAGTCTTTATAATGAGCTTTATAGGTGCACATAACAAATTAATATGCATGACTAATGACTTCACAACTAAAACCATTTGAAATTCTAGCCAATTTCATCATTAGATGGAAAAACATGATAATGAAATGTGAACTACTACTTTAAGATAATCATGTGACTGATCTTTTACATGGCCATATCACAAGGCCAATAACACTATTATTTAAACTCACTTCTATTCATAAATTTAGAAATCTACTCAGTAAGCCATTTAGCCTCTACATAGAAGCATCTTCTTTGATTTTAAAGGAAAATGGCTCCAATGAGAAATTTAAGAAGAAATCTACTTAGTTTCCTAAGAAAGCTATGGAGAAAAATCCCCTCTTCAAAAAGTTTTTTAATTTGAGAAGTGATTATAATTGATCTAACCAAATTAACTATTCCTCCTCCTTCAAGAATGTTTCAAATGATTTTTTAAGAAATATTTTAAAGGGCACATTCTTTCAAGAAGTATGCTATAGACTATCTATTTAAAATTTTACTATGAATCATGAATAAAACTATCTAAACCAAAGAATCCTAGAGAAGTAAAGCAAATAGTAGACCCATCATATTGCTTATAACACAAATGCCTCAGGTTTATACTAAATATTGTATCACATAAAAAAAGAAAATTGAAATACCTACTAAAATATTTGAAGAAATAATCTTCTTTCATAAAAGGTATTAATGTTTATAACCTTAACAAAAAAAAAATATGAAATTTTGATTATTTTGTTTCATCATCTATTTTTACAATTCATGCCTCTAGTGAAGAGTGGAGGAGGAACCACTTTTGATCTTGGCTAAAGAGTTCCAAGTTAAAAATTGGTGATGATTACTCCTTTGAGGAAGAGTTTTTTTGTTTTTTAAGAGCAAAGAAGATTTTATTTGATCACTTAAGTGCAAGTATTCCAAAAGAATAAAAGAAAAAAATAAAAATTACAAGTATTTGTTCCTAATGTATGGATGTTTAGATTGTCACTTTTATGAAATAATTGTAAATTTTTATATAGAATAGTTAAGAGGAGAAATTTACCCTTAATAAGACTATCTTTAGCTAAAAGATCCATTAAGTTTTTTGCCTTTTATGTGGATGTGGTGATGAGAGTGAATCTACCCATTAATTTTTTGATATCTTATAATCTATAATTAAGTTTCAATGGTAAAATCAATGTTGTGAAACTCTAATATGTTGAAAAAATCATGAGAATCTATTGATGAGTAAAAATTTATTCGACACCACACAGAGTTTAGGAATTTCTTATTTGAATGATTGAATGTATCATTAAATAATAAACATACTATCTCGGAAGATAAACATGTTATTCTATAATAGATTTGATCATTTAATAAAAAAACTCTAAGGCTAATGGGTCTTTCATACCAAAGATTTTTCTTCTGAACTACATGGAAAGTAGAACATGGTTTATTTTAAACTAAGTTTATGATTCCCTATAGAGGCAAGCCCTTATAGGTAATTATATCTTAAGAAGGGTACCTTTCTAAGAACACACTCGATTAAAGAAATAAGTTATTATTCTCATAGATTTCTAAGATAGTTTTCAAAGGATTAATCTTTGGAATTTCAATTAGATTGATCCAAAGTGGAAAGACTTATTTTCGAAAGCCATTTAGAATAAAGTAAGAAATATCTATTGATATTGGGATGCCTAGTAGCATTTTAACTATCCTATAATTGGGCTTTAAATTTTAGAATTTAATTTAGATTTTGAATTGACATTTTCTGAGAAGTTCAAAACTTAGATTCTAGCAGCACAATACTACAGAAATGCCTAGGATTGAAAATTTACTCCAAGGAGGATGCTTCCGAACCCATTTTACAAGTGCTTTGACATAAATCAGATGCTCAACCTAGTTTCATTTTGGGAATTATTATCCATTCCTCTCACTTGAGGAATTAACCTATCCTTGACTCTTTTGGACTTACTACCTACCTAGAAAGGTTGCTAACTGACATCACCTAAGATCATTTTAAATTCATGATGTAAGTCTTATGAATGAAAGATGACTGGGCAGTTGCATTTTTAAGAAATGAATCTATGAACCTAGACTCACTCCCTAATCTCTAAGATAATGTAGGGTATAAAATTCAATCTAACTAATGCACAGTTATATTTAACAAACATACAAACTTAGCATTAGTTGCCCACCTATCCTATAGGTGATGTTAATGGATTATTCAGCTCCTGCAAGTAAACAACAATTTTATAATTTTAATGTGTGAAGAAAAAGGGTTTTGTGTGGCAAAACATTACTAGGCTTTATAATTTCAATTTTTGTTAATTTTGAGTGTTGGTTTATTTACCTTTGAATGATTTGAATTTAAATTATTTAATAATTTTTTTCTTCATTTTAGGTATTTTATGTTAAAATTAGATTAAGTTTTCAAGAGTGAAGAATACAATAGAATCCATTTTGGGTGGAGCTCATTCCATTCAACACCCTATGTCCTAATAGGATGATATTTATATTCTAAGATAAAGATTCATCCTAAAATTCTAACTAAAATCCTAAATATTTTGATTGAACTTGAATTTATAGGGTTTTACTTAGTTTAGTTTATTTCATTTTATTTTAAATTTATATATTAATAATATTATGATTTGATTCGAATTAATTTAATATATTTATTATCATGATTCAACTTGATTTTCTCTTTAAGTTAATCCACTTGTCATTATGATTTTAGGTTCTTTTAATTTCTATGATTAAATATTGTGATATTTGATATTTATTATTTATTCTTTTAATTTAATTTATTTAACATGTTTACTTTGTTAATTATGATGACTTATATCTTTTTATTGTATTCATCTTTGATTAAATATTTATGCTTGTTTATTGAGTTTGCTATATTTGATTAATGGTAAAACTTTATGTATATTCTACTCATTATACTTAGGTATAAATACTTTATCTAGTCTAATCAAGTTAATTTCATTTATTCATTTTTATCAATGTTCATTAACCAAATGTGAAATTTTGGAATTCTTTTCATTAATGTTCTTTAACTTAAGAAAAGTTATATTTAATTTATTATGTTTAAGATTATTCAATTTATTATAATTCAATTTTATAGCTCATATACATTAATGATTCTTTCATTATGAAATGGTTCCAAATTGTTATGTTTAATGAATCCAAATTGTTATTTCTTACATTATGGAATGGTTTAATTTATCTTAATGTAAATTTATTTTATGATTTAATGAATTGGAAGAAAGGTTAGTGCTTTGTTTATTAAATGTGCTTTAAGTTTCTTTGTTATTTTAAAGTTTTAATTCATCCTAGTTTAAGGTTTTAATTACACTTAACCTTTTATGTTTGCATTTATACCATTTCTTTCTCTTATGTTTACATATAACCTTTTATGTTTGCATTTATACCAATTCATTCTCTTATTAAAATTTTATTATTGTATTTATAAATTAACATCTTATGTATTCCAGTGATCAATGATCTTTTTATATTTTAGTTTATAAAATTGATTTATTATGGTTTGAGGAATTATCATAATTAAATGTGATTTAAGTTTCATATTTTACTTCAATTATAATCTTTAACTTAAATTTATTTGAATTCTATTATTTTAAATTAGCTTAGATACTTTATTTAAGTGTTCTTATATCAATTATAATATTTTGAATTTATATTATGGATTTTATAATTTATGTAATTATTGTGATTTAATATTTCTCTTAAATTGACCTAGAGACTTGGAAATTCAAATATTCCCAATCCCGAGTGCAAATGGATTTGAAATTTTTTTGGAAAGTGGCGTTCCTTGCCTATTTGATTTTCCTAAAGTTTCACTTTGATTAAATATGTAATTAAGATAACATTAAGGTTTTAATTATTTCATTAAATTAAAATTATGCATAATTCAGTGGAAATTATTTAGGGGTTTTATTTTTCCTTAACTCCCCTCTAGAATATGCATCCAAAGAGGGTTTATTTATATTTTTCGAGATTTTGGCTAATTTATTATATTTTATTTAATTTTAGATTAATTAATTGAATTAATTAATTTAATTAATGCCCTATTAAACCATTTTGTGTTTTATTATGTTCTCATGAGTTTCAATGGCTTATTTATAATCATTTGGGTATATTATGATGTTTTGAATTGGTTTCATTAATTTCCATCATTTATTTGATTTATTATTAATTTATGTCATAAAAATGAAGATTTATGGTTTGGAATTTCTAATATTAAGATTTAGTGCTCAATAAATTATAAAAAATTTACATAAGGTGTGTCTTAAAATAAAATTTAATCCCCAAAGTTTCATTTCAATTTGATCATTTTTTGTGAGTGTTTTGGGTTTGAATTTTTCATTCAAACCCAAATTAAGGTCAAAATATCCAAAAAAATAATTTGGTGATTTTAATTTTAACGGATTCTTGTCATCATGATAAATCTAGAGCCCAAGTTTATAATTTTGGGATTTATATTTAATTTCTTATGATTTTGTGAAGTTTTATGTATTTTTCTTTAATTTTTAATTAAGAAAAACTCAAATTTTCTATTTTGGCATGTTGGATCCATGTGGATCAGATGTGGTGCCACTTTCCATGCGGCGCTATGTTATTGCACCATGTATGATCCACATGGATCCATGTATTAAAAGCATCACATGTGGGTTAAATAGAACCGTCCGATCGAAGATCGAACTACCATGATCTTACTCATGATTTCCCTTATCAGATTTAATTAGAGATCCAACTAGATCTCATCATTCATTCCTTTTAAAAGGAATGGATGGTGGAGATTACGTCTCCTGCCGACAATGGAGGTCGAGAGCCGTCCCTTATTTTCCGCGTGATTTATGGCCATGTGACCATTGAAATCATGTGATTTCAATCACAAATCCATCAGTGAATGAAAATAAGAAGATCTAAATGGTTTGATCTCCCTTAAGATCAAATTCACTTTGAAAAGTGCCAAACTCGAAAACTTAAGGGGGGTCGTTAATGGCATACCTCAGTCCTAGCGATCTCTGGCGGTGAGGTTGACTCCAATAGTTGAAATGATGTGAGAAGCTTGTGTGCCAAAAGAATTGAATTGTCTCCCTCTAAATTGTTCCCTAGACCAACCTCAATTTAGATTATGGTGACTTTGGTGGTTCTCCAGCCTCCCGGTGGCGAGGGAAGTGGGGAAAGATGGCTTTTGACTTCATGAGGTAAGGAAGGTGATGGAAAGTTTTGTTTCACTTGGGAAATTCTCTATGTGAAGACCCCATGGATGTCATGAGATTTTAGTCTTTTCTCTTCTCCCCTTGATCGTCTGAGATGATTGCAACCTTTAGGAGTTAGTTACCAAGCTCACTAACCATCTAACACATATATAAGGTGAAGAGGTAGAGTGGGAATGAGATTATGCAAACTGGATTTGGCATTTCATACCTTTGACTTGCCATGGTATCTTCTTTAGATTTATGTGAAGTGGGTTAAGTGATTTAATTTGGGTTGGGAACCATTATTAATTAAGTCTAAGAATGTTTTAGTTACATCATAAGTGAATTAGTTGGAGATTGGATTGAAATCTTTTTAAATTAACCCACTTAACAATTTCTTTCATTAATTTGATTTAATATTACTCATTTGATGGATTGGTCTTGGATTAATGCTTAGGATGTGTCCATTTAATCATTAATGAACCCTTTAATAAAAAAGTTTCAAAGATTTTAAGATTTATGGAGTAGTTACTTTAGGTTTAGTCCTTTTGATGTAATTAAATTTAGGTTGCTTTTAATTAAATCAAGTAATTTATTTAACTTAATTATAATGCATTTAATTTTTCATTGCATTAATCCAAGCAATTTGAAATGCATTGGATCAAACAATTCCAATTTTATTTCATTTTGAACCAATTGGACCCAAATTGGGTTTAATGGGTTAAGTTTTGGTTCATTTGGGTCAAATGATCAAATTGGTCAATGTAGACCCAATGATGGGTTGGTTTATGTTCAACAATCATATTCAAATGATTTTGGATATTTAATTTGAGTTTATTTATATTTAATTTGAGTTTAGTTTAGGTTTAAATCTATTAAGACCCATTTAGATCTATTTATGTTAAATGACCTAATTAGTCTAATTAAGGCCACATTGGACTTATAATCCTTTAAATTCATTTAAATATGTTCATAATCATCCTAACCATTTGGGATAATTTTATTTGGTCAAATTTTGGTGGGTTGACCTTTGACTTGGTGGAACTCACATAAGTCAAACCCATGTAAAAAGGGTTAACTAACTTTTGACCTTGGATTGGATTTGGATTCATTTAATTTTATATCATGATTTTATGTTTTTGATTTTATTTGATTTGGGTTTGTCTTCGATTTAATTTTCATTTCTTTAGATTTGTATGATTATTATCTTAATTAATGTAATTAGGTTTGATTTTTGAATTAAACCCTAAGTTAGGCTTAATTGATTTCAAATTTAGAGTGGTGTATGTTTAGGTTGAAGTTTTGGCTTGAATCTAACTAAACCCATTAAGTTAGATTAATCCAAGGAGAGTGCACTAGGTCACTAAGTGATGACCTAAATACTTAATTAAAAGGCTTCTAATTTAGGATTAGGAGTCATAATGAATGTCTTTAGAAGAAATGTTAATTATTCTCTAGGTTATTATTCTCTAAGTCCTTGGCTCATGGGATCAAGTTGATCTTCCCATATCGGACACACCTTCCAGTAATTATACTTATTATTTGGTACTCTTTATATGAGTATATATGTCTTGATAAATTGACTAGTTGAATCACTTGGCCTACTCACTACCTTGAGAATAAATTTATCTTCCCAATTCTTCTACTCCTTATTAGATGTACATCACAAAAATGATAAAAAAATGAATAGAATGATTACCTGTAAATATTTAATGATCTGCAAAAAATTATGTAAATATTAATAGGTCACATTACTTTTTGACTGATCCAATTTTTTAACTCACTTGAGGCTATAAATGGATCTTTTATTCTTCTCTAATGTACTCTGCATTTATTCAACTACTCGCTAGGATAAACCCTTCAATTTCAAAGGGTTGAGTCTACAAAACTTAAGAAAACATAATCTCCATGGACACTAAGAGGCCTCACAGTGACATTAATCTTACAACTCTATGGGAAAGTCTTTGCAAAAAGGCCAAAAAAGTGAAGAAGTCAAAAATATCACTTCAATTGTGGCCATGATGAGCATCTCAACTCCTCCAACTATAATAATTATGGCTCTGCCCACTTTTTCAAACCTGCAAGGAGAATCTAGCACTCACCCAACTAAAGAATGGTTGTTGTGGTGAGTACACAACTTGTGAGTATCTTTGGGGAAGAGAAAGGGCAGAAGAGGTACATTTGATTTGATGTAAGAAAGTGTCGGTGAGCCGAATGGTTGAACTAGCTACCTTGAAGACAAGTGTAGAGGAATGCCTCGTTAAAGTGAGATTTTTCCTGTTATCACATTATGTGAGTTTCTTTTATCTACATCTCATGCTTTCTTCTTTGATCATAGGGCACAAACATTCAAGCTTTGACGATGGTGAGGGGAACTCACTGGCCCTCCAAGTCATTTCCTCTAATAGTCTAGGTAGCCTCATATAGTCACTTCATCTTTCCAAGGGTGATTTGTTAAGCCACTTTGTATGTAAAGAGTAGCTACACTTATTTGATTGGTGGCTTCCCAAGGTTTGGACCTATAAAAATTTCCCATATTGAAATTCTCTTTCAATTTTTTAATGAATTATTTTCATCGACTAGCGGTGACTCCAGCTTTACAACAAACTAAATTAGTGTTGTCACATGTGGATATAGGAGCAACATCAAACTCTCATTACTGACCAACTTCACCTCCACTAACCTTAGAGAAATGATGGTCAGTTTTCCTCTACAACTTGCATAGATAGTAGTGAGTCTATGAAGGTCGAATCTACTCGATAACTAGACAACATCATACAAGAAGAGCAATAAGTATTCGCAAACTCATTTGAAGTTGACACTCTAGAGGAGGTCACCCTCCTAAGTTAAGCCCTAAACTCATCCATTGAGACATAGGCAAGTTAGAGTTAGAATCATAGTGATGATAGACCTTGGAGGTGGAGTACTAGCATAACTTTGTGACCATGAGGGCTAAGATAGCATTACTTCAGAACTCGATTAAGTCACCCTCCTTCTTTCTAGTGTGAATTTTTTGTCTGATTATATGTGTAAAAAAGGTGGACTTATCGAGATTGATATCAAACCATGTAAAAACATTTTTAAAAAATGATGTATTAAGATTATAGCAAGTGTATTTTACTTTTTTATAAATAAAGATAGTAAATATTTAGTATTTTCTCTACTCATGGTAACTATTTAATTTTTTACTACTATTATGCATTAATTATTTCTCTATAGCTCTTGTTGCTTGAGATATTTATGGGATTCAGGTAATCATTTCTTTACTTAATGTTTGACATGTTCATGTTACCAAGATTGGGAGTAGTTGAGACCCTCTTTACTAGTAAGTTGTTATCATTCCAGTTGCTAGCAAGTATGGCTTTACTGAAGAAGGCAACCTTGACTTTTCAACAAGCCTAGATCGAGGAGGTCTTAGAGTTAGATTCTTCCATCTCAACCTCTATGTTTTATAGATACTATGATGACAACCCTAACCTCATCATGTGAGTGGCTGATAAGAGTGAGCAACTCAACTCGATCAGGATACATGAATTATGTATTCCATTTGTCCATTTCATGAATGGATTTAGGCTTTTTATCCCCTATGAGTGGATTGATATTCTTGATTTTTTAAGAGTGGTGTTTTAACGTCACTTTTGGAGTGAGCTCTCAACTTCTTTGTCATAGATCTAAGACTCTTATAGATACTAAGAGCTCCTTAGTCTTAAGACACTTCTAGCAATTAGGTGAACACTTAACCTAAGCCTACTTGGAAGAGTTAGCCATAGGGATAGGTTGTGCCTTAGGGATTTTGGAAGACTTGCCGACACTATAGCATTGATCCTAATCCTTCTTCCTTCTTTCAAACCAAACCTCAAATTCAAATTCAATCTCTAATCAAAATCCAAATCATAAATCAATTCCAAATCAAATGATTGAAACCCATGATTGAATTCAAATGCTAAAATCTTTCATAAGCCCTTTGATTTCATCTTATGGACTCAACCTTAACCAAATCCAAATCACTCCAAACCTAAGTGATTTTCTCATGAATCATTTATATCTTCATTTATATTTTCAAATATAAATGGAGTATAGATTGAGATAGCCAAAACTAAATCTAAAATCAAACACAAACCCAATTTATACCCTTTTAAGCAAATTCCTTGAACTTGGTCAAATCATATCCAAACCAAATCAAAATCCATGGATTTCTTCATGATTCAATCATTCTTACAATCATTGACCCAAATATAAACACAAACTATAATTATCAAACTAAATCCAAGCAAATCCAAATCAAACCCAAGTTAGCCCTTTTGACTTGAAATTTTCATGTGAACCAAAATCCAAATAGATCCAAATCACTTACAATTGGATTTATATTTCCATCTCAAACCCATTTATTAATATAACTAAACTTGAATCAAGCCAATTAACCCATTTAGGTCCACTTGACCCAAAGTGACACCCTTTTTGAGCCAAGTTCTAATTCAACCCAAATTGGATTGAACTAAGCCAATCCAAATCTCACAACATGATCGACAATCATCCTAGGTTAATCAATTATCTTGAATTGGGTCAAACCAAGTCAACCTAGCCATTGACCAAGTCAACACATAGCCTAAATGAAACCCAAACTAGCCAAAATCCACCATAGGCCAAATTGATTAAAACCATTGATTCAAACCCATTCATAATCAATGATTGAACATGACCAAACCCCCAATTGAGCCAAACCAAGCCTAATTGGCCATTTGACCCAAGTTGACCCAAATTGGCCTAAAAATCCAAAATAAATCAAATTATAATCCAACCAAAATTGATTATAACCAATGGCTCAAGTTCATTCCAAATCATTTATTGAACTTGACCAAAGCCAAGATTAACCCTTGACCTAACTTAGCCCAAATTGACCTAAGAGGTCAAATTAGCAAAAATCCAAATTAATTCTAAATTAAACCAAACCAAAGCCTACAATCATTTTCAATTAGCCAATTGAACTTGACTCAACACCTAACCTAACCCAATTTTGTCAAATTAGTCAAATTGGTCAACTTAACCCATTTGACCTATATGAACCCAAATGAGCCATAATCAAATTCAAAGCAAATTGAATCAAACCAATGACACCAATACACTCCAATTGGTCATGTGAACTTGACCTAACCCTTGGTTTGACCCAATTTGACCAATTGATCAACTTGACCCAACCTCACTCAATTTGACCTTAATAGGACAAATGAAGCCAAGTCAAATCAAATAAACTCTAAACCACTTGAAATTTGGGCTAACCCACTTTTGACCCATCCCAAATCTGCCCAAATCAGACACATAGCCAAATGACCATTTTTCCCTTGGGTTTAGGGCATCCCATGAGATGAAACACATGCTCATTGGATCATTTTCCTTCCCTAGCCACTTGGCACCCAACCATAGGTCCACTTAGGCACCTAGGACCATGTCTGACCTAACCCAAAGGTGGTTGGGTTGGCCATGATCCATAGGGAGGTGAAATCACCTCCCCATCTTCATTAAAGCTTTTTAAACATCCATAAGACACCCACTACTCCCTTGGCAGCCACCTCCACACCTTCACCCAACCAAATCGAGTCACATCATGCACCCAAAGACCTCCATTAGCCTCCGAGGTGGACAATTGATCAAGAAGAGCGACCATTCATCCAGGAATGAGGGGTATACCCTCCTTCACTCAAACTCACACTCAAACTCACACTCAATTCAACCCTAACAACCAAAAAGAGGAATCCTAGAGCCATTTCCAAGGTTTCCCAAGTTCCCTAAAATCCCCATTTTTGGTTTTACGCAAAACCAAAATAGGAGGCCACCTTCGATTCCCATTTTCTCAAATCTCCACCAAAGCATAACTAACTTTGCACACACCTTCCTTGGAGCCAAACAAACAAGAATGAATTATTTCCCAAGCTTCTCGATGGCTGGAGGATAGAGTTCGATCAAGCTCGACCACCAACGCCTAGTGCTTTGGTCTTTTGAGCAAACTACACCAAATCAATGCTCGTGTGGCTCAATAGGGCTTCATTTTTACCAAACGATGCTTCCTCAATTGTTGGAACTACCAATCATAAGCTCCAGTGAGGTATGCCATTGAAACTTATCCTTAAATGAAAATAGCTTGGTCTTTTGTGAAACAAATTTCCATGTCATGTGATTTCCACCGTTGGATTTGATTATTATGCTTCTCCTGAAGGTATGGGATCATTTTTATCTCCATCCGAGCTTAGGTGAGCTCGGATCGAGTGAAGATAAATGGATGGTAGCCATTGTTAGATGCTCGGGAGGAGATAGATCATAGACCATCCATCCCGCATGATTGGGAAGGACAATCTTAATCAAATCAAGCTTCAATCCTTTAATTAATCCTCACCGCAGTTTAATATGGATATTAGATCTTAGACGGATCCTCTGAGTTATCGCACATGGCCATCCGAAATGACTCTGGATATGATAACTTAAATCCCATCAAGTAGGAAAGTGCCATCCTCCACATGGCCTAATAGGATTAAGGCTTTAATTAGAGCTAATTAACTTATTTTTAATCCTGAGACTTCCTAAATTCACAACTAATTGTAGAAAAATCCAAAAAATATAAACTTATGCTCATTTTAAAGATATTTTAGAGTAGAATCTAGGAAAATTATTATTAATTAATTTTAAATAATGGATTTGGCTTAATTAAGATTTAATTATAAATATAATTAGTCTAATTACTCCTTAATTAACCATTTAATTAATCTTAAGCTTTCTGTGCATGTTTAGGGGATGGCCTCTACCTCCCCTATTTTTCTGGATTTTATTGGTTGCTTAATTAGGGAAACTAAGATTAAACCTTAATCACTTTCTTAATATAATTAGTGATAATTAAATAAATGAACAGTAAATTAATCAATCAAGCTTATTAACCTCTGTTAATGATGATGAAATCTACAAAAATAGATTGGGACTCCATCTTCCAACATTTTCTTTAAGTCTTCTTTAATCCCTCTTAAATAATTAATTAATTAACACCCCTTAATTAATTAATTAACAAGATTGATCCAGAATCCAAATCATATTTGAACCTTAATTAACTAATTGAAAGTATTTAGGGATTGAGACCTAGGCTCTCTTCTTCATCTCTTTCTTTAAGCCCATCTCATTTTGGTTGGTTAAGGTTAATTAAGGTTTAATTAGTTAATTAATGAACTTAATTAATTCAATTGAATCTATTTCTTTAATTTAATCTTGGGTAGCTCTTTGGGTGTTCAATAACCCAAAGGGGGAGATAATGAAATTATGGTTAGCTCACATATGTGAGAAAATCATAAAGTAGTTAAGTGAGATCCCTAAAGTTTAATTAACTATTAATCATGATCTAATTGCATTAGGCCCCTTTCATTTCTTAGGAGTATTGCAAATTTACTTTCCATGTGGTTGCATATCAATTGGCTCATTATTAATCAATTAACTAACTTAAGGTGATGTAGGTAAGGGTTAATTAATTTCCTTAATTCATACCCTAACCTAATTAAATCATAAAATCAACTTAATTATTTCTTTCTTGAACCAAAATTAACTCACACATGGGGAAATGGGATCAGGATCAACAAACCTCTTTCACTTTCCCTTAACTCAAGTCAAACATAAAGATGAAATAATATTAAAGAACTTTGGTTTATTTTAAATAGTTTTATTTAGTATCATTGTCCTTAGGAATTAATTGAAATGAATGAGACCATATTCTATGTTCTTTTATTTCTTTCCAATTGTGTTAAATGTTGCTTGCCATGTGTAATCATGCATTCATTTCTTTTAAAATTAGCTAAATGAAATGGTTTTTTATCTAATTACATGTGTTGATTTAAATTAAATAGATGTGGCTATTATCATTATTAAATCAAATGTTATTTTCAAAAGACTATAAATAAATTATTATAAATGAAGTGATGTTAATTATAAATATCTATAAGTTTGCATGTGTTGATAATATAAGATATACAATATGAAGTTCTCATACCTTATCTTAAATGGATTCATATAGGATTTACAAATATATAGTTCATTTAAAAAGAACACAACATTTGTTTAAATCTATTCATATGCATCTCCATGTTAAGACTTAGGAAGAATTTCATATCACATATGTAAATCATATAATCAAATCAAATATGATTTCTTTCATAAGTTCTTATCCATATGGTTCTTTTGTACATTCATATGTATTTGAGAAAAGTGGTATATTAGTATGGACACCCCAAGGCTACGAGGCTTTAAGTATCCCTATGTAGATCTTGTACCTTACGCCCTTGGTGTAAAACAATGGCATCGTACTCACTTAAAACTCTTATACATATGTATGTATGATGTGGCCAATGAATAAGAATCATAAAATTAAATAAATCAAATGCAACTTTTGCATGGGTTTTTCTATTCTTGTAGTTTCTTATACATCTACATGTATCTAAGAAAAGTGGTATATTAGTCTGGACACCCCGAGACTATGAGGCTTTAAGTAGACCTAAGTAGGTCTTATACCATATGCCCCTGGTGCAGAATAATGGTGATGTACTCACTTAAAATTTGTTTATATGTGAATATGCATCTAGCTAATAGATGAAAAATCTCTCTTTTTCTATTAAAAATGCATGCATTCATAATTCAATCAAATGAAATATTTAAATTCCAAATACACTTCTTTGCATTCATCATTCAACTATGCTAAAATAAATAAATTGCATGTGTAGGTATGCTTAGGATTTACTTATGTGCATGATATACATAATGGAAAGAAATGAATGAATATGTGTTATGTGATAATAACCTATTCTAATTAATCTTAAGATGTCTTTCTTATTAAATAAGGTTATTTAGAGTGAAACTAAACTTATGATTGATTAAAACATATAATAAGTCATTCATTAAAGAAAATTGATTAATTAACTTACTTTAGAAGTGACTTAATGTAGGGATGAAAGAGAGGTTCCCTCTCTTTCTTCTCTTTATAACACTTAGTTGTTAAGTGTAGGCCATATAAAACAATAGAAAATACTAAGTAAAATCCTCAAATAAATTAAATCACTTAAAGAGAAAGTAACCTTTTTATAAATTAAATCTCTCACACTTAACAAATTATAACTCTAAAGCCTAGTTAGGACATACCACACAAGCTTTAATTCACACACATTATACTAAGTCACCATTTCTAGCTTTATGTTAGGGTGGTGTATGGTTTGATGTATGCTTATTTTGTGATGTATTATTTTAGACTAGATATTAGGGTGTATGTGTGTAGTATGGATGTTAGGTCGGTATTAGCCTAATCATGCTTTTTGTAGGGGGATGTGCTTAATGGGCCATTAAGTAATAAAAATATAAATACTTTTGTTATGCAGGTTGCTTAGCCCCTAAGCATAACCCAAGTTAGGACAGGTGGGCTTGGTTACCCATGTGTGGGGTGCTAAATCCAAATTATTCAGATAACTGCTTGGGTTGTATGGTGTGTTTAGCAAGCATTTATTTTACAGGTGTAGCTAAATTTACTTTTCTTCTTTTAATGTAATTTTATATTAGGATTAGGATGAGTATTATGGGGGATTAGGATGAGCATTTTTTATAAGACCAAGTCTTATGTACCATGTGATGCCTTTGGAGCAAGCATATCCAAATCAAGCTAAAAGGAAGAAAGAAATGGAGCAAATTAAATGAAGAAGTGGAAGACAGAATTGAAGAAGGAAGAATGAAGAATGAAGACCCCACATAACATCCATCATTTGTAATTGTAATTATTATTTTATATTTTGGGTTGTATAAGGGCAGAGCTCGACTACCCATGTTTCTTTTCGAGTTATGCGGCGGTACCTGATCGCATCGACCTTTTATTCTTTTGTGATAGTTTTATAAAATTATTTGATGATTTGTTTAGCTTTTACATTAGAAGAAGCATGCCTTTTCATAGTTTATTTATGATTAGTGATTGTTATATGGCTTGGATGAGTTTAGGCTCTTAGGATAAAATAAATTTTATATCCCATTAATAACTCATAACTAAACTTTTTTAAATAATTCAAAACCTCATATAAAAATTTAGGCATTAAATCAAGAAAATAAAATATTTAGCAACCCCTTAGCTGGAAGTTGTATGTTTGATATCATGCATAACCATCTTATTTTACTCTTGTTAAGAGAGGGCTTTCATCTTTGCCAGATAGAATGGGCTTAACCTTTGAGAGCCTATGATGGAAGAACACCTCTTTCCCTTTTGATTTTATCCATAATCAACTTCTCATGCATTTAGGCATATAAAATCTCACAACCTGTGTCAAAATAAAGGTCCTAAATTAAATGAAATTTGATAAAAATTTGCATTAGATTTAAGTCATTATTCATACCCCTCATGCTCTCGTCTCTTAGGGAGAGGGTTTAAGGACTTAGTTTATTTTCTAAATAATAATAACCTATCCATCTTGCAAAAGCATATGACTTGCCTACATAGATTTAAAGCGTAGGAGTTAGCTGATTGCCACTCTAGGCGGTAATAAATCCAGTAATTTGGTGGTTTACTCTCTCTTATGGAGGTAAACCATATGCCCACTTTTGCCTTAGATTTAGGTCATACTTTGGCCCTCACCAAAGCTCCCTAGATTTAAGATCTGAGGCTACTGTTTCCCTTAGCGGGCTACAAGCATAAATCATCACCTCTTAGAAATTTCCATAATCTTGTATCATGGAATTATAAGTCCTAGATTTCTAATAAAATTTTAACTCAAATAAATAAGTCTCCTCAACATCAAATATATAAAGCCAACCATAGGATAGATTGGAGTGCTCACTAGGTTTCTTAGTATCATGAGCACTCCCTACTCATCTCCTTTGGTTTCGATAATAACCCTCCCATTTTGATCCATCACACTTGATTTTCTAAAACACAACCAATTTATTGATAATCCTATCTTTGAATTCTTTGGAGATAATAATCGCCTAATTTAATCAAGAGTGTTCTTAAGGGATTCACTTTCCTTAAGATGTAATTAACTATGGAAGCTTGCCTCCATAGGGAACTTAACAAACCTAGTTCAAATAAACCTTGCTTTAATTTTTCATGTAAAGTAGGGAAAATTCTCTGGTATATTCGAAGACACATCATGCCTTAGGAGTCCTTATTAGGTGATTAGGTCCATTATTAGGTAGTGACTTCTATCTTTAAAGATAGTATACTATTTCTTAATGTTATACATGATCACCTCAATAAGTACATCATCAGATCTGCATAGTGTCCCCTCACATATACACACACAAATACATCCCAAAAATAAACACCACAGGTGCCCATATAAATTCTTTTTAATTCAATGGCGAGCATCACTACTTTCATTCTATGCTCATGAGAAAAGGGCATTGAGTGGAGCCTAGGCCTCTTCCAATGAGCATTTATGGTGAAAGGCCACCAAGATAGGACTGTACAATTTTTTAGTAACTTTACTAAAATTTATGGTATGCAAAATAAGGTACATAAGTGGTGCTGACAACTTTCTTTAATGAAGAATGCATCACAATGGTCAGTGACAACCACTCCTCTTCCTTTTATAGTTGAGTAAAGTGACCAAACTCGATAAGTTGAGTGTACAAAAGGTGGAGATTGATGAAATTATAAGGTTGCACCCTAAATATCTCTTTAATATTCATTTCAGCAAGACTATCCCCCTCCTTGGTGAACATTCTTTTATATATTCAATATCCCCTTTACTTTTACAGTTGTTCTTTGATTTTTTTTTATGTACTCACAAGTGTGATAACTTTAGTAGCCCCTAAGCTCAACCCTGATATACTCCAATTCCTTGAAGAAGGTGAGCATGAAATAGGTGAGCGAGAGGCTAATAGTGGGTATTTATCTCCTCTCAAGGTCAATGACGTGGAAGAAGAGGAAGAGGTGCCACGTGTGTCTCCTACCAAAGCTATTGATAAAGCAAGGTTGAGTATACTTCCTAAAAGGTCCAGAAAAAGAGTCATGAGCTTGGCTGTTTGTAATCACCAACAGGGCAGCGAGTCTAAGGAGGAAGAAGACCAAGATGAAGGCTTAGAGGATAATTGTACTCTGAACTTGCCAAGTTTACTTATGAAGCCTATGAATGCGCTCCTCTATCTTCTCAAAGGATCTCAACAATCTCTTAGGAGACATTTATAATGCTTGCCTGTCACATATTGTTATGACCGCTCAGCAATGGCATGGCAGTCGACATGAGTAGTTTTCTACAAATTTTTTGAGAAGAGAAAGGAGGGCCATGCTAAAATGCCTTACCTATTGAGTATGAGAAAGAAACTAACATCTCTTGAAGTGAAGCATAAGGACCTTTTGGCTGAGGATGCTCGCCAAGAAGAGGATATAGAAAGAGTGACTCTGGAGCTTACTAGCCTTGTGGAAGTGAAAGATAATTGGAGAAGGAACTCTCTCATCATATTGAGAAGTTTCAGAAAAAAGAAGCTAAGTTCACAAGGTTTCTAGATTTTAATAAGTTCCAAGAGCTTTTACAATAAAAGTACAAAGATGGAACCCACTTTATTATCACTAAATTGGTGAAACATGATCATTTGGATGCCATGTTTTTGGATTTCTATAATGTATTCAGACTATCAGACTCTGATGATGATGATGATGAGTAATTCGAATTGATATATCTTTTCTTCCTTCATTTCTTTTTTTTGTGAGTAAAATGCATGTATCTTACTCAATTATAAAGATTTTATATGAAATGAAAATTCTGATTGACCATAAGTGTGCTTTTAGTCAAGTATATTTATCAGAGTAGCGACTGAATTTATTTTTTTATGGGTATTATTGAAAGAAAGCTTTATCACTGAGCTAATACTCACTAGTTGATGCATGGATATCTTTATTCATAACATATAATATTTTGAATCATTATTTAATAGAATGAACCTCCTTGGGTAGTCATGTTGGTATAGGATGGTGTACACTCATTAGATTAGTACTCACTTATTAATGCATGAATAACTCCACTCATGGCTTAGAATATTTCAGAGAATCTTCCGATAGTCACTCTAACATAGCTAATCTGTGTATTCTCATTGGGATGATATTTTCTTATTGATATTTGAATAAATCAACTTATAACTTAGAATATTTTGAGCCAAAATCAATAGAAAGAATCTCCTTTGGTGGTCACTTTAGCATAGTAAGTTCATGTATACTCATTCATTGATGCATGAATAACATCACCAATGACTTAAAATATTTTAATTCATTGATCAATAAGAGAGCTTTCCATGTATAGTCATGTTTGAATGGCAAGTTAGATATACTTATTTGAGTAGGAATGCACTTGTTTTTGTATGAATAATTATGTTTGTGACATTTTTAAGTCACTGATCAAATGAGAGTACCTTTTATATATAGTTGTATTGTATGTTAGTCACATTTTTAGAAAATTAAATTTGACTTGTTAATTAAGAGAATTGGTTTTTTCTTACTAACCTCATGAGGTGTCAGTATTACACTATAATTGCCAATCACATGGAGCGTTAGTCCTTTGAGTAGCCAACTAGGAGAGCTGGTCATTTTGAGTTTAGTTGCTGACTTCACGGGGTGTTGGTCTTACGCTATAATAATCAACTACAAAGTATTGGTCTTTTGAGTTGCTAACTAGGAGAGTTGATCTTTTTGAGTTTATTTGTCAAACTCATGGGGTGTCAATCATACGTTATAGTTTCCAACCACATGCTGTTGATATTTTGAGTTGCCAACTAGTAGAGTTGGTATTTTTGAGTTTAGTTGCCGACCTTATGGGGTATCAATCTTACGCTATAGTCACCAACTGCATGGAGTGTTGGTCTTTTGAGTTGCCAACTAGGAGAGTTGATCTCATTTGAGTTTAGTCGCTAACCTCATGGGGTATCGATCTTACATTATAGTTGCTAACAATATGGAGTGTTGGTTTTTTTAGTTTCTAACTAGGAGAGTTAGACCTTTTGAGTTTAATTATCAACCTCATCTAGTGTCTATTTTACACTATATTCACCAATCACATGGAATGTTGACCTTTTGAGTTTCCAACTAAGAAAGTTGATATTTTTTTTAGTTTATCTACCAACCTTACAAGGTGTTGGTCTTACATTATAGAACTTGTAGAATCAGTTGAACTCAATGATACCTTATCAAACTCTAATTTTCTTGGGCTAAGAGTGGTGCACCAAATATTCAAATCTCCTACACTAGCTTTGGTTGCTCTTTGAGTGGGACATTTTGTTAGGCCAAAAATGGTTCATCAAGTATCCAAAGTCATCACATAGATCCTTGAGTATTCTTTCATCAAGGGTTTGCTTTCCTCGACATTAATATTTCTTGGGCTAAGAGTGGCATGCTAAGTATTTGGATCTCTTACTTGGGTTTTTACTGCCCACTAAGTAAAACCTTTCTTTGGGCTAAAAATGGTGCACTGAGTGTTCTTAATCATCACACAACACCCTGAGTATATGTTTCACCTTTCAATGTTTGATTTTTTTTCTTTTTAGTAGCTATCATTATCCAACAAGTTAACTTAAATAAGGAGCAAAATATAAAACTTTCTTATTAAAAATAAGAAGATGCATGATACTAGAAATTAGTAAAGCGATTAAAAATTTGTGAAACTTTCCCTTAGGGATTAAGCTTCTTCAAATATTAGGCATTTCATGTTTTTGGTATTTATTCACCAGAATGAGATTATAGGTATGCATCGAGACCAACTTATTATTTGATTATGAAAGGTTCATCCTAATTATAGGCAAGTTTGCTCTGAACAATCTATTAAGTGCAATTAAGTTTCTTTAGCATTAATTCACCACTTTTAAAATGCTTCTTCTTCACATATCAGATGTAGTACTTGGTAATTTGACTTTTTATTTTCTCTTTTCTTAGTGATGCTTCAATTCTGAGCTCTTTGGCCATTTCAAGTGTGTCTTCCATAGCCTCTAAATTTTCTTGACTCCACTCACCATATCCATCTCTTATTCTTTCTCTTATTAGGACTCTTTGACTCTATACTTCATACTGACTGGTAGGACGCCTATGTGCCATATAACAATGTGAAGGGTGACTATCTTGTTGAATTAATGGGAGTCATTCTAAGTGTCCAATATGTCACAGGTAGTGTGTATACTTATTTAGCTTCGCATCTTTGACCTTTTATTCTTAAGCATGTTGAGATTATTCTTATTAGCAGCTTCCATTTATCTATTACTTTGAGGGTGATGCATTGATGTGAATTTTAGCTTAATTCCTTGGAACTCATAAAACTCCTTTAGGCCTCTCTCATTGCATTGAGGCCCATTATCAATGATGATCACCAATGGTAACCCATACCTGTAAACAATGTCAATCCAAATAAAACATTTTTTTTACCTGAGAAGTGATCTTTGTGAGTGGCTTTGCTTTGATCTACTTGTTAAAATAGTCAATCATGATTAAGATGAACTTTTTTTCCTCTTAGAGACTAGCAATGGACCTATCCATCCTCTAAATAACAAATGGCCACTAGTGATGGGTTACAAGGTTATGATAACTACTATTGGAGTGCTACAAATTTCAAGTAATGTATACATCTTCTCATTAACTCTTTAACATATTTCTAAGCATGGTCAAAAATACCCTTACCACAAGATTCTTTAGGTGAGTACCCTTCCTCCTAAGTGGATACCACACTCACCAAAATGTATTTCCTCAAGAAACTTCTTTTGTTCAGCCCCTTTCATACATTTGAGATTGAGTGAGGTCACTGACCTTTAGAATAACTCACCTTTAGAATAACTGACCTCTTATCAATAGATATTGGGATACCCTAATTTTGAACCTTCATTTCTTCCATTTCATTGATTTTAAAGTAATTTTTGATGTGATTTGACCCAACTTGATAAGTTTTCCTAATCAACTTACATTAGCTATTTTTCTTCAATGCTCGATCGGATGAGTTGAATGACTACATGCTCCCCGAGTCCACTAGCTTGGGATAATAGGTCAGCAAATTCATTTTCTTCTCTAAGGATTTATTTGATCCTAAAATATTCTAGTTTCTCAATCTTTGATTTTACTTTAAGTACTCATCTTGTACTTCATACTCTCTATTTACTTATCTTATCATAAGTTATGAGTCCGAATAAGCTACCATATGCATGGCTCTAATCCCCTTAGAAAAATCTTAGTCCAATGGTAAAGCTCTAGTAAGCTATTGTATCTCTTTCACATTTCTTGGTGAGGACATGTTGACTATAGCCTTTACTTTTTCTAGACTTTTCTTATGCCTTTATGAGTAATGAAAAACCCCCCAAAAACTTCCTTACTCCCACACCAAAAATGTATTTCATATGTTTAAAGCATAGATTGTACCTTTTAAGTGTGGTGAATGTCGCTTCAAGGTCTTAAAGATGTTGTATTAGCAACTTTCTTTTGACTAGCTAGTCATCCACATATACTTTCATATTTCTCCTCTTGCACTCATTGAATAATTGGTCAACTAGTCTTTGGTAGGTAGCCCCTATATTTTTCAACCCAAAAAGAATAACTTTGTAGCAATACAGTAGTAATGAAAGTCATTTTCTCAGAATCTATAAGATTCATCTAAATCTGATGGTATCATGAAAATGCATCTATAAAACTCATCAACGAGAATCTAGCCACTAAGTCCAAAAGCTCATATTCATGGAAGAGGACACCCATCTTTTGGACATGTTGAGTTTAGATAGGTAAGTAGGTGCACATACTTCATTTTCCACCAGACTTCTATACAATCACCACATTAGATGTCTAATCTAGTATTGAATCTCTATAATGAAATTAGTTTTGAGAAGCTTGGAAACTTCCTCCTTAATGGGTTCACTGAGTATATTATTATTTTTCATATTATATGCTTAACAGGTTGCACATCTATGTGAATGTTCTAGCAATGGAAAGCAATGTTGATGTTAATGTCTAATATCTCCATTGATGTCCAAGTGAATATATTTATATTATTCATCAATGTTCAAATAAGGGATTCTTTATGTTCAAGATAAAAAGCTAAGCTAACCCTTAATACTAGTCCATTGCCTTGTGTGGTTGAAATTTTCTTTATCTCCTTGTGGTGAAAATTTTCAATATGATATTTCTAAAGAATAAGATATATACTTCCATCTTCACTCTATGTGGGATAAACTGAGGATGGAAATATACATCGACTACTCTTCATGCATTTTTAACACCATGTAAATCCACAGATGTTCTTATTGAAGGTGATCGGGTACAACATTGAGAAGAGGTGTACTATCTCAAAAGATAGAAGTCACCACCCTATAATAGACCTAATCACCTCAACAAGGACTCCTAAAGATAATGGGTTTGCATGTGTACCAAAGATTCTTCCCCTACTTTATATGGAAAAATAAAGTAAGGTTTATTTTAAATCGGGTTCATTAAGTTCCCTATAGGGGCAAGCCCTTATAGTTAATTACATCCTAAGGAATGAGATCCCTTAGGAATACTCTTGATTAAGGTAAATGATTTTGTCTCCAAAGATTTTAATAAGTAGGACTATCAATTTATTAGTTTGTTTTGGAAGATCAAGTGGGATTGATTAAAGGGAGAGAATTATTATCAAAACTAATGGAAGATAAGTAGGAGATGCTCATGATGCTAGGAAACCTAGCGAGCATCTCAAACAAACCTATGGTTAGGCTTTACATTTTTGAAATTGATTTAATTTATTGAGTTGCACTTTCATTAGAAATTTAGGGCTTATGATTCCATAACATAAGATTATGGAAATACTTAAGAGGTGGGGATTTAAGCTTATGGCGCACAAAGGGGAGAAGCAACCTCAAAACCTAAATCTAGGGAGCTTTGGTGAGGGCCGAAAGCACAATCTAAATCTAAGACAAAAATGGATATTTGGTTTGTCTCCACAAGAGAGAACAAATTACCCGATTGTTTAGACTTACAAGCTGGGGTGGTACCAACTAACTTCTCCTACAATTTTAAATTCATGTAGGCAAGTCATATGCTTTATACAAGATAGTTAGGCTGTTATTTATTTAGAAAAGACTAAGTCCTTAAACTCACTCCCTAAAGAGACTAGATCATGTAAGGGTATGCTTCAAATGACCTAAATCTAATGGAATTCACATTACATTTTATTTTCATTTTTGGACAATTATTTTGACATAGGCTAATAGGATTCATATGCCTAATGCATGAGAAATGAGATTATTGCCCAAAATCAGCGAGAAAGGAGGAGGTGTATTTCCACCATGGCTCTCAAAGGTCAAACCAAGTTTCTCTGCCAAAGGTGGAAGCCCTCCAATGATGAGTGAAAATAATATGCATTTATGCATGATGCTATAAAAGTACTCATCGAGCTAATGGGTTACTAAATTTTTTATCTTGATTTTAACCTAAGCTTTAGGTGAGGTTATGAGTTCTTTATTTTTAGTTTTGAATTATTAGATTTAGTAGAAATTTTTTTTTTCTAAGAGCCTAATCCACATCCAGGCCGTACATAAAGTAAGGAAGAAACTAGGAAAAGGATGCCACTTAATTTACAAGCTAAACAAACCACCAATCAATTTATAAAGCTAATTGCAAAATAATAAGAGGTCATATGGTCGGGTACTACCACACAAACCTAAAAAATAAATTGGGTAACCAAGCTCTACCTTTATACAACCTAGATTACAAATCAATTACATACAATTAAGCAAGGAACTCATTGTTATGGGGGTCTTCAAGCTTCATTTCTTCATTTTTTTTTCTTTTTTCTTCTTTTCTTCTTTCTTCTTTGGTTCCTTCTTTTGGATGGTTGGAAGGTGGATGCTCCAAAGGCTTCACATGATACATAAGATGAGATCTTATGACCAATGCTCATCCTAATTCCCATAACAATCATTCCAAAATTCTAATTACAAAATTACATGAAAAGGAATAGTAAATCTAGCTAACACCTGCAAAATAGAGATTAGCTAAATAAACCACACAAATCCTAAGCATGTATATTAGACTTATCCCCCCACACATGGGTGATTAAGTTCACCTGGCCTATTGGATTATGCTTAGGGGGTATACACACTTGCACAGCAAAAGCATTTATATTTTTATTTATCACAATGCCCCTTAAGCATAATCCCCTATAGAAGACAATAGTTAGAATAAGATCACCCTACCATTTATTCTATGCACATTCACCCTAACATCCAAGCTAAAACATATATCACAAAACAAAAGCAAGCATCAAACCATGCACCGCCCTAACCTAAAATTAGAAGTGGTGACTTAGCCTAATGTGTGTGCTTTAGAGATTTGTGTGTTATTCTTAGCTATGGCTTTAAGTTAGAATTTTTTTTAAGTGTGAAGAATGTCCAACTTAGAGGAGGATTTCATTTAGGTGATTTAGTTATTTTGGGTTGATTTTATTTTATATTTTGATTAGGTTCAAGTGAATCCTACAATCAATTACTAAGTTATAAAGAGAGGGAAAGAGAAGAGAACTTATCTTTCCTTCCCTAACCTAAGTAATTTCTAAAGTGGATTCATGTTTTGGTTTTGTTTAGTAAATGTTCTATTATATGTTTTAATTAATCCTAAGTTTAGATGAACTCTAAACAAACCTATTCAAAAGAAAGGCATTTTAAGATTAAGTAAAATGAACTAAATTCTCAAAACATACATCACTTCATTTCTTTCCCAACATGTATAACATGCATATGAATGAGTCCTAAACATATCTATACATACAAGTGGAAATTCTTAGCACACTTTATGATGCATTCTTAGTAATTCATTTAAGAAAATTTGAATGTTTATGATGCATGATTTTCATTAAGTAGCAAAGGGGTTTCTTATCCAACTTTAACATGCACACGTGAATATATGAAAGGCATAAGTGAGTATGACACCATTATTAACCAGGGGTGTAAGGTACAAGACCTACTTAGCGGTAATTAAAGCCTCATAACCCTGGTTGTCCATACTAATATATCAGTTTCCTCAAATACAAGCATGTGTACAAAATAAATAAATAGAAAAGAAAGAATGCAAAAGTTTATGTTGGTTGATTTATTTTTGTTTATGCAATTTATATGTACAAGTATAGGTATCCTTCTTAAGTAATAGCATAGGAATGAACAGGATATGGAACTAAGCAAGTGTTAGGTTCTTTTCAAATGAACTATACACTTTGCCAAATCCTATTCAAAACTATGTTAAAAGAGAAGAGAAAGGAAACCCACACTAAGCACATCCTTATATTTTACTCTCAAGCAAGCTTATAAGTAAGATATAAGTAACACACTTTCTATTTTGATAATTAATTTATATATTTTGAAAATAATTTGAATTTAATAGTGATAATAACCACTCATATTCTTACTTTAGCCAACACATGCAATTTGACATAAAAGAAATATTTTCATTTTAAATTTGATTTTTGAAAAGCATGGATGCATGAAATCATAAGACATGCATGTTTAGCATATTAGAAAAGAACTAAAGTAATGAAAGCATGTAAACACATTCACTTTAATTAATTCTTAAAGACAATCTTATGAAATAAGAAAGCTTAAGTAAATCAAAATTTATTTAAGATGATTTTTTTTATTTTGAATTTGATTTAATTTTAAAAATTATGAAGTGATTTTATTATTTCCAACCCATTCCCACATGTGTTTGATTTTTTTTCAATTTTAGATGATTAAATTCATTTTATATTTTGATTAGGTTAAGGTATGAATTAAGCATATTAATTACCCCTTACTTATACCACCTTAGCATAGTTAATCAAATAATTATGAGCCAATGAGAGGACATAAAACCTCACAAGGAATTTAAATTTTCAATGCACCTAGGAAGAAAGGGGCCTAATGCAATTTGGCTCATGATTAATGATTAATTAAGCTAAGGGGTTTAACTTAAGTAATTTCAAAACACCCCTTACACATATGAGTTGAACTTTGATTTCCTTAATTGAACTTAGGCTCTTGTATACCTAAGCATCTACCCCAAGTAGGTTAATTTAGTTCTAAAAAGTTTTAGAAATTTAAGAAATTAATTAAGAGGGTAAGTAGTGAATTAACCCTTAATTAAGAGAGGATTAAGGAAGAAAATGGGATTAAGGAATAGCATAGGGGAAATGCCCCAAAATTATTCCCTAAACATCCCATTCACTGAAACAGACCTTAATCAACTTCAACAAAGAATTAAACCACTAATCAAATTCTTAATTAACCTTAATTACATTAAAGGGTAATTACTAAATGAATTAGTAATTTCACCAATTAAGATGCCAATAATCCCAAGAAAATTAAGAGAGGTAGAAATCATCCCCCAAAATACACTCAAGAAGTTTAAGATTAATAAGTAAATTAATTAGGGAGTAATTAACAAATTAAGATTTCCAAAAAAAACTAATTTCACAGAAAAGAACTACTCAAATTTAATCAAAATCAATTTTATAATATTCTATGTTCAATTATCTTTCTAATGTAATTTATTTCATATTTTTTAAAATTTTTTAAGTTGTGATATGAATTTTAGAAAGTAATTAATTAGAATTAAATAAACCCTAATTAATTCCTTAATCCTATTGTGCCACATGTGCACTGACGCAGCTTCCCTTTACACATGATGTGCTCTGATTGGCCACTTAAATGTCCCATGTAGCACCACATGGCGGCAGGCTATGCGCTTTTGCCTCAACTGTCCGATCAAGGATCGGCTGAGATTAAAACCACCATTCAAAGGGGATTAAATTAAATCTAAAGCATGTTTTAATCTCGACCATCCATCCAAAACATGCGGATGGATGGTCAAAGATCCTCCCTATTCTTCCTTATGAAAAATGGGGACCATCCACTTTCAAAGAGAAGATCCAAGCTCGATCGAGCTCAGATTGGATTGAAAATCAACCCACACCATCTTAACCTATTGGCAAGCACATCTAACGTTTAAAATTCCATGGGATCAAAATTTCTTTCACAAAGCTCCACACGACATTGAGTTTAATGGTCAAAAAATGGCATACCTCATTGGAGGTGATCACCGATGCTCAATTCATTGGAGAAGCTTCATCTAGTTGAGATGAAGCTTTGGTGAAAGTTTTAGCTCTTGAGGTTGAGTGGATGGCTCTAAAGACCAATTCCTCCTCCAAGTGAGCTCGACTTTGATTGAATTGGATCCTCCCTTGCATTTAGAGCTTGGGAAAGAGCTTGGGCAAGCTCGCTTGATCCTCTGATGGAGCTTTCCAAGGGAATTTGGTTGATATTGAGTATTGGCTAAGTTCAAAATCCTATGGAGCTCCCCTATTTTTATCTTGTGAAAATTGAGCATATGAAGTTGGCAAGTGCTTGAGGGAGCTTGGGATCACTGGGAAAAGACTCCTCTGGCTTCCTTATACTCAATCGACAATGGGGAACTAAATATTCAAATGAATTAGGGGGAGTATATCTCCCCCTTTGGCAATTAGACAACTGAGAAGGGAGGAGCCATTTTGATCCAATTGAGCTTAGGCAGTGGGTTTGTTAGGCTGTTTAGGCTATCCTTGAGTTTGTTTTAGGTTAGGGAGTGGATTAGTGGAGTCCCCATGTGCTCCATTTGACTGGAGACATGATTCTCATGTGCCCATTTCCATGCACATGGTTGGTTTTGCCCTTAGGTCAAGTTGGGCTGACCCAAACCCATTGGGTTGGGTGCAAGACCCTCCCTAGTGCTCACTTGAACCATTATGAGAGTATCAAGTAGGTATGAAGATGGTTTGACCAAATTCCAAGTGGAATTGGCCAAAATTTGTTCTATGTCCTAGGGGTTAAATGGTCATTTTGGTTGATTTTTGAATTCGAATATGTTGGGTATGTTGAGAAAATAGGTTTGGCCTAGTTTCATTGGATTTGGAGTTCATTTGGTATGGTTTGGCTCATGTTGACCCATTTAGGTCAAAATCAACAATCAAGTTGACCAATTTGTCAAATTGGGTCAAACTAAAAGTTGGGTCAAGTTCATATTACCATTTGAAATATTTTGGTGACTTTGGTTTGATTCAATTTGGTTTAGGTTTGAATTTGGTTCATATGACTTCATTTAGGTCAAATGGGTAAGTTGACCAATTTGACCCATTTGACCTATTTGAGCTAGGTCATGGGTAGGTTTAAGTTTGGTTAGTCATATGAAGTGGATTGGTATCTTTGTTTCCAATCAATTTTGGTTAAGTTTGAATTTGGCTCAACATGACCCTTTAGGTCAAGTTGGGTTCAAGGTAAATTAGGCTAGGTTAGGTCTAGTTGGCCAATTGAGGCTTTGGTCAAGTTCAACAAGTGATTTAGAATGAACTTGACCCATTAGTTTCAATCAATTTGGCTTAGATCAAGTTTTGACATATTTTAACTTTTTAAGTCAAGTTGGGTCAACTTGGGTCAAGTGGCCAATTGGGCTAGGTTAGGTTCAAATGTTGACTTGGTCAAGTTCAAACATTGGTCATGGATAAACTTAGATCATTGGTTTCAATCAATTTGGCCTCTTGTGGATTTTGGCTATGTTGGGTTTCATTTTGGCTAAGTGTTGACTTGGTCAACCCTTAAGTTTGACTTGGTTTGACCCAATTTGATTGATTAATCATCTCATGATGATTGTTGATCATGATGAGAGGCATAGGTGAATTTGATTCAATCCAATTTTGTTTGGATTAGAATATGGCTCATAAGAGTACTTTAGGTCACTTTGGGTCAAGTGAGCCTAAGTGGGTCAAATGGCTTGGCCAAAGCTCAATTTAAGTTTGATTGAACTTGTATTTGGACTTATGATTGAAATATAAATCCATTTGCAAGTGGTTTTAAGTCAAATGGGTTTTGATTCATTTGACAATTTTAAGTTCAAAGGGTAAACATGAAATAGATTTTGGCTTGATTTTGAATTGAGTTTTGATTAAGTGATTGAAGTTTGTATTTATATTTGGGTTCATGATTGTAGGATTGATTTAATCATGAAGAAAAATCAAGAGTTTGGCTTGATTTGAAGTTGATTTGGCTAAGTTTAAGATTTTGACTTGAAAGGCTTAGGTTAGATTTTGAATGAATTTGAGTTTGATTTTTGGAAGTGATTTTGATTGTTTGAATTTATATTTCATTTATATATGTGAATATAAATGAGAATATAAATGGGTTATAAGAAATTTCATGAATTTGAATTAATTTAGATTTGACTTAGGCTTAGTCCTTAAGAAAGAAATTAAAGACCTAGAAAATTTTGGAGTTTGGAATTTGAATTTTGGATTTGATTTGATTGATTTTACTTTATATTTCATTTATATATGTGAATATAAATGAGAATATAAATGAGTTATGAGAAAATTCCATAAATTTGAATTGATTTAGGTTTGATTTAGGTTAAATCCTTAAGAGGGAACTTAAGGACTTAAAAAATGATTTTGAATTAGGAATTTTAATTTTGGATTTAGTTTGAATGATTTGAATTCATATTTCATTTATTTATGTGAATATAAATGAGAATATAAATGGGTTATGAGAAAATTTCATGAATTTGAATTGATTTAGATTTGATTTAGGCTAAGTCCTTAAGAGGGAAATTAAGGACTTAGAAATACTTAGAATTTTGGAATTTCAATCATGGGTTTCAATCATGGATTTCAATCATATCGCATTGATTTGAATTTGGAGAAAATTAATTAGGCTAGAATTGATTTAAGTTTGATTTTGATTTGATTTGGAGTTTGACTTGAAGGAAGGAAGGTGAGGAGTGGTTCAAGCTAAGGGTAGGCAAATTTTCCTTACACTCCTAAGGCATGGCCTATTCCTATGACTAACTCTACTAAGTCTCTAGGGCTAGGTTGAGTGTCCACCTAATCACTAGATGTGTCTTAAGACTAAGGATCCCTTAAAGTATAAGAGTAGTCCTATGTCTAAGATGGAGGGGTTGAGAGCTCATCCTAAAAATGAGGTCAACACTTCTTAAGGACTTCAATCCCTATCCACGCAATATCTAGGTATAATATCTCATCTTCTTTGCTTGACCCACCAACAGCTTTCAAATAACATGCATAAAATTGATTGAGATGTCCTATGATAACAATATCTTCTCCTCTAATGGGGAATTTAATGACTACATGATATGTCAATACTATCGCTTTGAATGTGTTGAGTAGAGGTTAGCCAAAGATAATACTCTAAGTAGTAGAGGCCTCTACCATGATGAAGTCAGTCATGGCCATAAATTACTTTTCCTTCTCCCCTGATCGCTCAGGAAAAACACCTTTGCAAATATCAACCATCTTTATTAGGATGTTAAGGAGTTCATTCTTCATGAGGCAGATTGATTTATATTTAACCAAATTTCCCTAACATTGTGGTAAGATTTATTTAGATCTAGGCTCTACTTCTTATGAATGTTCGCATTCATAGTTAATTACCTCTCTTACCATAGTAAGAGAGTATTCTCGATTAAGGTTGAAAATAAACATATCTCTCTAATATGAATCGGTGTCTAATGGTGTGGTGTCGATGATTGTCTAAAAGAAAAAGGTGACTAGTCCCAAAAATGGTGTGGTGTCATATTTCAATCTATAAATAGGACCCTTTGGTAGCAAAAATTTTCATTCTAAAGTTTTATTCCCTTTTTAATTTAGCTTTTGCTCAGCTCTATGATAACAAATATGTTGCTCAAGGTTATCCAAAAAGGCAAGAAGAGGGTGTCCTCGAGCGATGCTGGAAGATTTGTCAATTTGGATGCAGAGGGGAGGTACATGCATGCTCCTATTAGCAAGAACCTCATTTCGGAGAGGAGCTTCCATAATCCAGGTGGGAGCATGGAGAGGGTCATCAATGAGAGAGGCAAAGAGCATCTCACCTATGACAATGCCACTTGCATCATCCTTATGGTGCGGGAGTTTTTCACCAACTCGAAGGTTCACCAAGATAACCAAGTTTTGTACGGGGAAAATGGGTACGATTTTGATAGTACTTTCATTAAGGCATATTATAATTTACAAAATTTTATATATGATCAATATCTTTCCTACTATAATAATCACCCCAATTTTGATGAAATTCTTAGTTTTCTCATTATTAAAAATGCAAATGCTCAGCAAAAATGATGAGAATATTATCAATTATCCAACCGTCAGTGTAATAGCTGAGGCTAAAGCTTGACATTATTTTATTTCTACCAACTTGATGCCCACTAGAAACATCAATGATGTGACTAAGGATAGAGTTGTTTTGATTTTTTCAATTCAAAAGGGCTTCACTATAGATGTAGGGAAGATTATTTACAATTCAATTTATAATATGCTTAAGAGTAGTACTACCTTAGGGTATGATCACCATTCTTTTATTTATTCTTTATGTGTTGTAGCTATCATGGCAGGGGATCGGATTAAGCAGTCTTTATACAAAGAGCTCCTCTGACAAAAAGAATGATTGAAGGGTTTGGATTAAGAATGGAAGTATGAGAAAGCTCACACACTCCTTAGTCCAAATCCAAATCCTTCAAGATGTTAAATGAGCAACTCCAAGAACTTAGAGGAGAAGTCTCAGAATTAAGAAAAATAATGGGTAGTAGCCAGTGGCAGTAGAAACTGGAAAAGAAATTTGATTATGGGTTAGTAGCCATAGAAATTTTTTTACATGAACGAGTTCAACTCAACAATCATTTAAATGTTTAAAAATTGCAACTTTAATATCGGCCCAAATAGAGTTCTTTTCTTGCAATGCCTCAATATCACAGTTATGTTAGCACCCCATTGGAGCTAGAAGAAGAAGAGGAGGAGGAGGAGGAAAATTATAACTTCTTTCCCCCCTTTTTGTATTTTCCTCTTTTTCTTTTTATGTATTTTTATTTGATAAATTTTGTAATAAAATTTTATTTTTGTAGTAAAATTATATTTTGAGCTATTTGTTTGGTCATTTCAAATATTGATGGGTTATCTTTAGGATTCAATTATAATCTAATTAGACATTAAAATAAAATGTTATCTTAAAATTATCAACATTGAGAAGCAAGCGCATCGACACTGAAAGGCTATCACAACACTGTATGTTGGAATTTAAGCTTAAAATTAGAGAAGGTAGCGCTTAGGTTCCAAGGAAGTGGCATTGTGGTAGTGATAAGGTGTTAAAGTGCTATCTAGATAGCGCTATGGCACTAGAAGGGGACATTTTGGCCCTTAAACTCAAGAAAGCAGCACTATGGTGCTAGGATTTGGTTCCATGACACTATTGGATAGAGCTAAAGTGTTATGAAGGGACATTTTATCCATACAACTTGAGAAGGTAACATTGTGGCACCAGGATTTAATGTTTACAAAGCATCGGGCATTGTTTTAATAGTGCAACGACATTACAAAGTAGAGTGCTAGTGCTGGGTAGCTTTGTTGCGGTGCTATGAGGTAGGAGACTTCATAAGGAAAAATTTTGGGGCAATTTGATCATTTCTAAAAAAATATTTTGGTGGCATAATGGCTTAGCAATGCAAGGTTTTGAAATATTTCAGTGCAACATGCACTTTTATTCCTTATTTCGGATTCAAGATTTATGGGGAGGATTTTCATCTTACCCTAGAACCAAGTTCAATGGTAGAGGCCTTCAAATTTCAAGATTCTTGATTTAATGATTTAAATTGTAATATAAGCTAATTTTTGGTAGAGTTTTATCTTCGCAATGCATAAAATTTTGTAATTAATGCATTCAGATTCTTCTCCTTTGCTCTGGTTCCAAGATTTATGGAGGGAGGTCATCATTTCACACCAAATCCAAGATCAACATGGAAAGTCTTCAAATTTTTTCTATGGAGTGAGGAATTGTATAACGAAGCTTTTTATTTGAAGTTTAACCTAGAATTAGGAATGGCATGGTTTCAATCTTGTCTCATGCAAGAAGGAGAGCATGTAGCAGAGAGAAGAGATCATGCCATAGTTTGCAAGAGAGAGAGAGAGAGAGAGAAGTGTGGCTAGAATGAACAAGAAGAAGAAAAAAAGAGTTAACACCTCTCCTCTTTTTATAAGAAACTATATCCCCTAACCATTCTCTCTCTTCCCTTTAGGTAGTTACTAATGGGGATGGTTGTTAGTGAGTGGTTAGTGTTTTTTCAGATTCTTTAGGCTTATGGGCAGCGAAGCTAGTGCCAAGGCACCTGAGTCAAGAAGTTCATTTTTTTATTATTTATTTTTTTAGTTGCAAACATCCCTAGGTGATGGGGAGAGTAATCATACATTCAGTTTCTCTACACTCTCTTGAAAACTTATACAGTGGTTATAGAATTCACTAGTCCCAGCTTATCAAAACTAAGTTAAAAGTGATATTGACAAAGCTTCCCATGTCAATCAAAATACATCCACCTGATAATTAGCAGTCAAAGCTACCACCATAATAGCATCATTATAGGGATTCCCATTAATGGGTTTATCTCTTTTTGAAAAACTCACTCGTACGATTGTCATAGGTGGTGATCACATCATGGCTGCTAAGTTTACCTCCCTAGATTGTAACCTTTTCATACTCAACTTTTTGGAGGACTCTCCATCACCTTGGAAGTTAACAAGTATGACTCCAGAATATGAATAGTGTGCATAGATACAAATTCATTTCCAGCTTTGATGATTACTTTATCTTTCTTCCTTATAAACTCCTTGACCTTCCCTACTTTTATCAATGTGGTTTTAATTTGAAGTCATAGGGACATTATACAGATCTTAGGGAGTATTTATTAAAGTGATCGTGTGCAACAATAAGTATGATGTACTATCTCGAAAGATAGAAACATCACTCTACAATGACTTAATCACCTAATAAGGACTCTTAAAGTAGATGGGCCTTCATATTTACTAGAGATCTTTCCCCACTTTATATGGATAAAATAGAGCAAGGTTTATTTGGTTTCTTTAGTTCTCTATGGAGGCAAGCCCCCATAATTAATTACATCTTGAAAATGAAAGCTTCTTAAGAATACTCTCAATTAAAGTAGTTAGTAAATGTCTCTAAAGATTACAAGGCAATACTATCAAAGAATTGGTTATTTTTAAAATGAAGCGGGATATGCTCAAATGGAAAGACTTATTCTCATATTCTAAAGAAAGATAAGTAAAGAACATTAGAAATACTATGAGGTCTAGTGAATGCTCCAACCTATCTTATAATGAGATTTTATATTTTTGAAGGAGAGAATTTATTTTATTCAAGTTAAAATTTTATTAAAATGCTAAGACTTAGATTTTAACAACACAAGATTGTGAAGATGTCTAAGAAGTGAGGACTTATACTCACAGCAAAAGAGAAACAAGATGCCTCAAAACCTAAGTCTAAAATGCTTTAGCATAGGCTAGAAGCACGACCTAAATCTAATCAAGGAGAATGAGATATAGTGGTTCATCTCCACAAGAGAATGAACACATCCTTGCTCTTCTAGACTTACAACCACATGAGCAGCTGCCATCTAACACATCTATGATTTAAAACCATGTAGGTTGGTCTTATGTAAATGCAAGATAGTTAGATTGTTATTTAAATAGAAAGAAGCTAGCATCCTAAACTAACTCCCTAAGACACTACATAATATTTAGTATACAAACATGGCTTAGACTAATGATAAAAATCTACAAGTTTTTGGGACCATTTGACACATTTATTTTGGACCAAGGATTAAGATGATTATGCCTACATGCATGATGAAGTTCAGTTGTGGGCTAAATCAGTTAGAAGAGGTATTCTCCACTACAAGGGATCACTCTAAAATATCAAGCTTATTCCCTATCGCGCAAGAGTGCAGATCCTCCATATTCAAGAATGGAGCAATATAGCATGCATGATGTTATAACATACAACCATTTAGCTAAGGGGTTTCTAAATCTTTTATTATCATGTTTATATACCTAGGCTTTAGAGTGAGGTTATGAGTTATATTAAAATTTAGTTTTGAGTTATTTAATGAAGATATAAAATTTAATTTTATCCAAAAGAGCCTAGCATCCAAGCCACACATCGAACATACACACTTTAAAAATCGATGAAAAAATGTCATTTCTATCACACAAACTAAACATTTAGATTTTCATAAGAGAATAGAAGGTCGATGAGGCCGGGTATTGTCATAAACCTAGAAAATAAAATAAATTTGGTAGCTGAAGCTTTACCCTTATACAACATTAATTACATTTAAATTTTACAAATGAAATGAATGATATGGGGTCTTCAATTCTTGTTCCTTTTTTCTTCTTTCAAATAGTTTGATATAGGCTTCATAGGGCTTCCCTAGTCTTTACCTTCTAACCATTACTCATCCTAAACCCAATAGCACTAATTCTAATCCTACTACAAAAATTACATCTTTATGAAAAATAAAATCTAATTACACCTACAAAATGGATGTTATCTATAATAAGCATACAAATTAATCATATATATTTCACATATTTGGACTTAGCACCATGCACCTGGGTAATCAAGCTCACATGTCCTAATTGGATTATGCTTAGGGACTTAAGTACCGCAAGCAAATGCAATTTCACATTTATTTATTATTACAATGGTCCCTCAAACATAATCCCCTACATAAAACATCATTAGGCTAATGATGGCCTAATATCTAGTCTACACATAAATAATCCTAGCATCCGTCTAAAATATTGCATCACAAAACAAAATATGTCCCTATAATATACACTAGCCTAACTTAATACTGGATCGATGACTTGGTATTCTAATGTGTGCTAAGGCTTAGTGTGGTATTTCTTGATTGGGATTTAGGATTATGATTTTATAAAGTTTAGAATTGTTTAAATAATCCACTAAGGGTGGTTTCACTTTAAGTCTTTTAGAAGTTTGATTGAGTTTTAACTTATGCATTATTTTTATTTGTTCACTTCTTACTTAAGATCTAATCATTATGAAGAGAAGGAAGAGACTTAACTCTTTCATCCCTAACTTGATGTTGATTTATGAAGATACATTATTATTGCTTTAACTTTCTTAATGGATCTTTCATAAATTTTATTTGAGCCAAAGTTTAGATTAGCCTTAATGAATCTTATTCAAACATGAAAGGAATCTTAACAATAATGAAATTAAGTCATCATCACATGAATGATGTTCCACTAATTTCTTTCATTATCAATAACATCCACACTCTTTCCTTTTTAAATTTCTTTAATATTTTGTTTAGTATATATACATACATGCATTGAAATCATATTTTTGCACACTTAATGAATGTTGATGCATGAATTTGATAGAAAAAGGGATTGCATCTCACATTTAAGCATGTTCAAACATGTGTAAGTGATTTAAGCAAGTATGTGCCATTGATAAACTAGGGAAGTGGGATAATCTAATACCTCCATTGGCTACTTAAAGTCTCGTGTTCGGGATGTCCAGAGTATATGCTTTCCAATTCGAATACACATAAGCATATACATAAGCATAGAAATAAAATCATGAAAAAGGTTGTGTATACATATCATTTACTTAAGTAAAGCTTAATGGCCAAAAGAAAATGGTTTTACTTTATATTATAATGTATGCACACGCATAAATGAAATTAAGCAAGTACATGCCATTGTTAAATCAAGGAAGTGTTATTATCTAATACCTCCTTGGGCTAGTTAGAGCCTCATATTCTTGGGATGTTTTGACTATATACTTTCCAATTCAAAGACATGAATAAATAAATATGAATATAGGAGTAAAACCATCATTTGTCATCTTTTGATTACAAGTAAATGAACATTTTTTTTCACATAACTAATTATTTATAATAAGCATTGGTTTAAGCTTTAGAATTATCATATAGTTTCAAGATAATTTGAGATTTACTAATGATAATAGCCACACCATATGATAACATTTATCGAACTCATGCAATTTAAATGCAATCATATTATTTTAATTTTAAAACATGAATACATGAAGCACATAATAAGCACATTTTTGATAATTTTAAAGGAAGTAACTAAACATCACCATATAACATACTTGATTTCATTAGAAATTAAGAACAATCAAGTTAAATAATCATCCCTTAAACCTAATCAAAAAATTTTTAATACTTGACTTTAATATTCAAGTTATTCAAAAAACTAAAGGAGAGAAATAATGCTTAGAATTCACTTCATCCCATATTGGTTGTTTAAAATGTTAAAGGAAGGAAATTTAAATGTATTTTATGGATTAATTAAGTTCAATCCATTAATTATATCCACTCTAATCACCCTTCCAAAGCCTCTTTAATTTGATTAACTACCTAAACATGAGCCTTCAATGATATTCTTTGGGAAAATGAAATTTGCAATGCACCTAAAGGGATCTAATGAAATTAGACTCTTATTTAAGAATTAATTAAATTAAAGAAGAAAATGATTTAAGATAAGTGCTCTTATGATTTTTCCACACTAATGGAAAGATCATAATTTCTTTAACAACTTTATGTTATTAAACACATAAAGGGATTAATGGGTTACACTTGAGTTACTTAAATTGATTTCACTTAATTAAATCCTTTAAGGGAATATAATTGGAAATAATTAGCAGAGTGGTCCTAATTAATTCTCATGTTATCCCCATTATTTACATTAATTAATTAACCTTAATTACTTAATTTTGTTGTTCAGTATTTCAATAATTATTAAACCATTCAAAAGTGGGTAACTATGATTGAAATTTTGGGATTCCCCAAACCACATGGCAAATAATTCCAACAAATATGTGGAGGTAGTGAACATCCCATATAAGCAACATGTCAAATTTGGAATTAATTAGCCAAGTAATTTTGCCTTAATTAAGATAATTAATCTAAGTTTTAAACTTTAATTAAGCACTATTCATTGAAAATTAATTAAGGATTGTATTTTTATTAAATTATCCTCTATCAAAGATTTCCAAAATTAGTTTATTTGCACTTTTTTGGATTTTTCTATAATTAGTTATAATTTTTGAATTTTTGGCTATTTAATTACATTTTAAAACCTAATTAATCCATTTTAAAGTGTTAACGCCATGTGGATGCTGACGTGACAGCGCTTTTCATGTGGCGTTGTGGCATTGGTTATGTAAATCGTCTAATGTGGCTACTGACTCAGCGAAGGTGGATGCAATTTCATCTTGGTCGTCCGACCTTGAATCAGATGGTCAAAATTAATCCTGTGATTATGAAGGGATTAAATTAAGATTTTTTTATTTTGATTAATCACAATCGTCCATTCTAATCATGCAAATTAGATGATGATCCATCTTCACACAAGCCCTAGAAGATAGACATCGTCTACTTTTTTCCACTTTATTTGAGCTCACCGGAGCTCATTTGACAATACAATTGAATCCAAAAAGATCAAGGAAGAAATCTAAGGAGATCCTATGATGGAAATTACATGAAATTACATTTTTTTTGAAAAAGACCTACACCTAATAGCCAAATCTATGGTTATAAGATTTTTACCTTGATAGAGTTAGAGACTAGCGGTCCATCGATAGAGGTAGCTTTGTCTTGAAGAGATGAAGCCTTTTTGAGAAGTTCTCAAGCTTCCTCTCTATCGATTGGTCTATGGACCAACCGCCATGAAGTCACTGGAGTTGGTCTAGAGATGCTTTCCAATGGTTGAATCGATCAGGAATCAATTCATTTTCGTTCATCGAAGTGTGGCGAGGGTGTGGGGAAAGCTAATTTATCTTTGTGGAGATTTGGTGAGGTTGGGTAGAAGAAGCTCTCATGTGTAGGTGGAGCTTGGTCTCATCCATAGGGTGTAAGAGGAGCTCAAGGGAGAGTTCGGGATTGTGTGGAATACTCTGGGGAAGGTCTCTCATGAGTTTGAATGGAAGGGGAGGAGTATACTCTCCTCCCAAACTGAACTAAGGGCTAAGATTGGCTCAACCTTGATAGTCATCTGGCCATAGTAGGTGGTCAAAGGTGATAGGGACTACTAAAGTGGATGTGTGTGAGAGGCTGAGGGAGTGTAGTGGGCTACCATGGAGTGCACAATCCTCTTTAGGTGGACCAATGGTTGCCTATGGGTGAGCTCCCCTCTCTTGCCTAAAGGTTGAACCCAACAACCTTGGGTTAGGTTGGATCAATGGTTCTCTGTCAAGAAAGGCCAAAGATGTCTTCAAGACATTGGAAGATGGAGAATCCTTCTAAATGGGGCTTTTATCCCATTTGGAGGGATTAGTTCAATGAGTTTGACCCAACCCAGGTCCACAATGGGTTGGGCTCACTTGGGCAAGCCCATGGTGATCCAAGGAAGAGTCATGCCAAGTTTGGTTGGGTTTGGACTTAGTTTGGTTGGGTTAGCTCAATTTGATTTATATAGATCAAATGGGCTTAATTGGGCTAAGTTGACCATTTTGACCAAATTGGGTCAAAGTGAGTTTAGTTAAGTTTAATTGGTCATTTAGAATGAATTAGTGCAATTGGTTTGGCTTAATTTGGGTTAGATTTGGATTTAGTTCATATGATTCAATTTAGGTCAAATGGGTCATGTTGATCGATTTGACCAAATTGGTCAAATTAGCTTAAGCATGGATTGGGTTTATGTTCAATTGGTCCTTGGTGATTGATTGGAAGAGTTGATTTGAATTAATTTGGATTAGAGAGTGATTTGATTCAATTTGACATTTTAGGTCAAATTAGGCTAATTAGGTTAATTGGGTCGGGTTGACCAAATTGGTCCCATTTGAATGTTGGACCATGTACAATAAACAATTAGGACTTGATTAGAAGTATTGATTTTGACCAATTTAGTTTAGGATTTGATTTGGCCCAATTTATCTCTTTAGGTCAAATTGGGTCAACTTGGGTCAAGTGGCTAAATTGGCTTTGTTAGATTTAATTGGATTCAATTGGTGGAGTCATGTTCAATATTCAAATTGTGGTTGAGGAGAGTCATTAGTTGCAATCAATTTGGCTTAGAACATGAAATTTTTGGTCTTTTAGGTTATTATGGGTCAACTTGGGTTAAAGGGCTAAATTGGCTTAGTTAAGTCTAATTGATTATAGTAAAGTGTTCAATAGTGACCTACAATCATCAATGAAAAGATTGGATAGCTTGTTTTAATCCAATAAGAGTTTGATTGAAATTTGGTCTAATTGGGCCTTTTAGGTCACTTTGGGCTAAGTGGTTTGGTCAAGTCAATTTGGACCAATTGAGGCTATGGATGGTTGGAATATATTCAATGATGAATTTGAAGTTGATTGGTGGCTTTGACTACATATTATTTGGGTTAGATTGGGTTTTGGCTCATTTAAACCTTTTAGGTCAAATAGGATAACTTGGGTTACTTAAGTCTAATTGATTAAATTGGCTTGATTGTAAATGTTGGAATAGTTTGAAATGATTCATTGTATAATTAGAATGATTGAGAGAATTAAATTAAGTTTAGTTTGCTTAGATTGGTTTTAATGGAGTGATAGGATTGAAGTGGATTAGCTTGGGTTAAGGTTCAAATTAATTTGGCTTGGAAATTAAATTTGATCAATGTCAATTGATTGGTTTGGGGTTGAGGTTTCAATCATTTGGTTTAGGTTCAAATGAATTGATGGGTATGAGTGCTAGTTTATGCTTTAGTGTAGGTGAATCCTACTTTCCCTAAGGTAAGCTCTAGGCCTAGGGTCATGCCCTACAAGTCTCTATGCTTGGGTTTAGTGTCCCCATAACCACTATAAGGTCCTAGCACCTAGGAAACCTAGGTGTCTAGAAAAATCCTAGACCTAGGATGGGAGTGACCAATCTTCACTTCAAAAGTGAGGTCAACAATCAACTCATTTACTAGGCTCTTCAAATGGTAACACTTTCTAGTGTGGTGGTTGTGATCACGATGATAAGCATAATATCTCAATCGATCGCACTCCATTAGCCTTCATGGTTGTGGTTGTTTGAAACTATATTTATTTCATATAACCTTTATAAGCTCAGCCATTAACACTCTCAAAGGAGTTTCTAGTGTAAGTTTTCCTAGTTGGCTCTTGGATAGCAAATTGTTGGGTTTTGAAAACCTCACCCTAGTATTTTTGGTCACCTTCTTTTATCCATTATTTGCCTTTGACACCCTTTCTTGAGTAGTCACTTTGAAGGCCTCTTTAGAAATTCTTTAGTCATATCCAGTGATATTGGTTGGACCACTTCATTATACTCTTCAACATTGACATGATTATTTGTCAACTCTAGCATCTCGACAAGTGTCCTAAGTTATTTTGCCACAAGGCATACCTAAAAGCTCCTCCTTCAAGCCTTGAGCATGTGCTTGAGCGACTATGAGTTTGAGATCTTTAACTTCTAGCATCTCTTACTGAAAGTAAGTAATGAATATTCCATAGAGGTTCGCCAAGTTCCTACCTCATTGTAAAAGAGCTTGAGAACTCTTTAGTGGCTTCTAAGCACTAGAAAATCGCATGACAAACATCCTTTTAAAATCTGCAATGATATATGACTCTTAAAGGAATGTGTGAGAATCACTTGATGGTTGACTCTTTAAAAGTGGGGAATAAGAGTTGGCACTTCATTGCATTATTGAAGCTTAGCAATGATGTGATTGACTCAAAATATGCTATATGGTTGGCGGGGTTTGTTTGACCTTAGTATGATTCAAGATGTGTAATCTTGAACCTATGAGGAGGGCGAGCTTAAGTAAATTTTATCGAGAAAGTATTGGTTGGTTGTGGTTGCTTTCTTAACACACTCTCCTCTTCACTTGTGTTATAGGAGTCATCATCAGAGTAATAGATCTTGGATGGATAAGAGATGGGGGGGAGGATCTTAGATAGGTGTCTTCTTTCTCTTTGAGCTCGATGAGTAGATGAGTAGCCAATCTTGTGGACCCTTCATTCTCCTTTGCTCTAGGTTATTCATGGTGTGGTTTCCCAATGGACACCTACAAGGTGGGTAATCCTATCCTCCATGTATTACAAATCTTACAAGCCATAAATTGCTGGTCTTTTTGCTCCTTGTCTGCGGAGCGATATCAAGTTAAAGGCCATATTTCAGTATGAATCTAGCTTCTGGTTCGTACCCTCATCCATGCTCACTCCACCAAAAAGGATATTGAATCTAAATTTATATGGATGAAGGAAGAACCTTCAAAGATACTTGGAAATAGGGTTAGATAGAAAGATTGTAAGCAGGAAGATGGAAAGTAGAAACATGCAAGAGAAATAATAATCTTTATTACTCAAAATTTGAGAATCAAAGTATAGTAGTTTAGAGTGAGAACCAAAAGATCCTCTGGTAAGAAAGGAGTCCCCCACTATATCCAAAAGGTCCCCCCATAAGAAAGAGGTGACCATACATAGAAAGTACATATACAATAAATTTAGTACAAGTGAATTTCCACCTAACCTAGTAGTCATATGCATGTGAGTGAGCATAGATCATTCAATTGATGGGGGTGAGTAGCCCATCATCGAATGAGTATGTGAGTAAGGATGGGGTTAAGGAGAGTAATCACCTACTTTTGGCAAGTTGATTCATGCTTATTTGTTGAGTTATTATTCTCTAAGTCCTTGCTCACAAACTCAAGTTGATCTTTCCTTATCAAACACACCTTCCAATGATTATACTTATTCTTAGTTGTCGAATACCTTTATACAAGTACACATGTCTTGATAAATAGACTCATCAAGTTGCTTGGGCCTGCCCACTATCTTAGGTATATAAGAAAGAAGAGAATAAATGTCTCATTATTGTTTCTAAAAACACCTCCAATCCCATTTAAATTAAAAGATAATTTATAATTGCCATCAATATTAATCATTATAAAGGCCTTAGTGGGTGGGGTAAATTTAGATCAGTAAGTAATGTTTATTCCCCTTAAGTATGCCTATTTGTTATGCATCCATTATGAAATGCTTTTGCAATTATAACATTTGATCATATTAAAAGTCTCTTCTAATTTATGTCTCATGTTGTTGTGTTCATGGTTGTTTCTTGTGGCCCAAATGAACTAGAGGAAAATCAAAAGTGTTAAAGCTCTTACATGTATTCATCTTCAGGGAATTTTTGGGCTTCCAGTAATTTATGTAATCAACAATCGACAAGAAAATCTATTAATAAGAATTCCCAACAAATAATACATTTTCTTTCTAACATCCCTGCTATAACTACAAGTAACAAATAGATGATGAATGGTTTCTTCCTTAACTAGACAAAGACAACAGATTATTGGTACTTGTGACCCTTTGAGCTTTAGAATGCCATTAGTTGGGAGTAGAGAATGGAAGATTCTCTAGTTAAAAAATGACATAGATGACTTTAAGTTATTGTTCCATATAAATTTACCCTATAAAATAGATTTATCCATAATATTTATCTTATTATATATCACTTTTGTAATTAATGAGTCTTCTTTTTGAATTTTATGACCAGGCTATACATTTTGCTTATATTGATAGGGATTGAGGTAATTTGTTTATATGGCATTTGGAAAAACTACTATAAGCTTGGAGTTGTCCTATAACCCATTATGCCATATATTCAACACAATTAGATAGTAGCCTATCATAAATTAAGTGGTCCTTCTAAAAGTTGAGATTTCTCTGGCCTATGTCTTAGAAAATGAGTTCTTTATATTTGGTTCTATGTTGCATCATAAGCTTCTAAATGTATGAATCATTAGAATGAATTATGACTTTGATTGAATGTTCTTTTGGCAATATTCATTGTGTAGAAAATTGACCCAGAGAGAGTTGTTGGCTTTAAATCTTAACTATGATTTTATAATGTTACATTCAATAATAACAGTCAATGTTTTGAATCCCAAGCCTCCTTTATTAATTGATCTACATATCATTTTCAAGCTTGCCCAATAAATGGTCTTTCTGTTAAGACTCTATATGAATTTGTTGAAGATGCATTCTATACTTGGACATTTGTTAGCATTTTTTTGGACTTGAGCTAGAAGCTAAAATGGACCTTGAAGAGCATAAGTTACATTTAGGGGCTTTGAAAGATAGCTAAAAGTTGAAATGAAAAGGGTAGGTGATAAGGGTCTCCCTTGTTTAACCCCACCATTGGCTTTACGGAACCCATTATGAGAGCCATTCATAAGAATGTATAATGATTATCTTCGACTATCCTTTTTGTGAATTTGTAGAAGCGAATGCTAAAACCTCTAATTTTCAACATGTTAAATATAAAGTTCTATTTAATTATATTGAATGCCTAGTTTTATTATTAAATTTCCACCCCAACACTTCCTGCCAACATCTTTTTGACCTCTTGAGTAAGGAGAATGTTACTACTTATTTAACTTCCCTTTACAAGTGCAATTTGATTACCTAAGATGATGAAAGGGAGAAATGTTAGTATCAAAGAAGAATGTATATTTTGTAAGGATTTCTATTAGAAAATTAGATGAATTAGTGTTAATGGTGACATTATTCAAATAATTTTTAATACAAGTAAATGTGTGTAATTAGTCCAACTTAAAAGCAACATATACTTAGTGATATTTTTGCATTAGTATTTAAAAAGTACTTTTTAGCATAGTTAATACAAATTTACCCATATGATATGAAGTTCATAGTATGATAAATACCTAAGTAACTCAAACACCATAAAAATTAGGTGTGACAGAATTATAGTTCTAATTATTATTTTTTAAAAAAAATTCAATGTTTAAATTTTCATAAACAGAGTTGAATATAAAATGAGTGGACAAGTGGCAATGTTGTTACTATGATATGAAGGAGAGCTAATGGATCTTGATATTCATTTTAAAATATATCGTCCAAAAAAATTGTCCACTTTCAAATTGGTCTAAGATATCATTTGAAGATTTAATGAGTGTGATTGTTTAGCCTTTAAAATATGATACAATAAAGCTTATTATAATTTTGGTTTATCATTTTTCTTTAAACAATAAAGCTTACTTATTTGCAAGGAATAAAACCCAAATTTATTTAAAAAAATTATTTGAAATAATAAAACATAATTCTTGCAAACTAAGATAGTAGTGCTAATAGAATCAAATAAATTCATGTGCAACAATTCTAATGGTCTAGAAGTGGAAATAATATTTTTACTTTTAAAATAACTTTTGAAATGCTTACCATGAACACATGGATCACTCATATAATTGAATAAAAATTCAATTTTAGTGATCCAAAGATTAAATTAAGTTTTATAAATTTATTTAGTGTGCATGTTGATATTACAAAATCTCTTAAGCTACAACCAAATATAATTATATATGCTTTTAAACCATAGTAAATTTAAATTAACATCACAAAATCTTTCTAAATAAATTAATTAAATAATCTTATGCTTATTCCATACTAATAATAATAACGCTATTTTATGAGTTTTAATAATGCAAAATGATGCATGAAATGTTACGCTTATACCACTATCACATAATTGGCTAATGTAAATTAAATTATGATTTAATCTTAAACAAGAAAAAATTTATCTAAGGTCATTAAAGTCTTAAATATGGATCTAACAGTAATGATTTTCTTTAAGCATTATCTCCATACATAATGCATCCACCTTCATTTGGTTCCAACATTGTAAATTTTTTTATCTCTTGTCATATGCTTTGAACATTCTCTATCCAAGTACCACATGGTTACTTTATTTTTTTATTTTAAGGCATGCCTACAAATTAAAATTAAATGTCATTTGGAATCTAAACATATTTTGATCCATAATCACATAAGCCTAGTAATGTTTTGAATCAATATAACATTGTCAGAGGACAATGGAAATTGATAATATACCAACAATGGAGCTAAAATAACTTGCATCATAACTAGTAGTTGATTTCATTGATTCAAACTATTTAGGAAAAAGATCATTGAGGCACAAGAGAAATAGTGTCACACCAGGAGCATAGAGTGACAAGAATGCCCCAAACATCATATACTTGACTAACAATCAACCAATTATTAATTGCAATTTCATCTTCCAATGGATAAAAATGTTCTTAAAATTTATTTAGGTTATTAGTGTTAGCTATCAAATACCTTCTCAATAAGTCATGACTAGGATGTGCATTATTTGGTTTTAACCAAAAAACCAAACTGAACAAAAGTTTTTGAGTAATTTGGTTCGGTTTTGAACTTAGTAATTTGGATTTTGATTTTAATAATGAAAACTTTGGTTTTTAATTTTTGGATCGGTTTGTTAAATAAAATTTTGGATGGGACCAAATAAACCAAAGTAATTATATGTAATACGATATTATTAATTTATGTATAATAGGCTTATCTATTATACACTTTTTTTATTTATTTTTGAATACTTAGTAGGTGCTTTTTTAGAGGATCATTATCCACTTTTCTAAAATATTTTGGTCTCATAATATGATAATATGGTTCCATCAACTTCTAAGTTTAAAATATCGTTCAGCCATGTAAAAATTAGTTTTAATTTTTTTTTAGCGCATGAAGTAGTTAATTGCATTTTTATTATATTTATATTTTTTTTGTTTATTGCTTGTTCATTATACAATAAAAATTATGCAAATAATTTTTAAATGTAGCCAACTTCGGTTTATCCAAAACCAAACTAAAATAACCGAACCAAATTATTATTCAGTTTATTTGGTTTTGTATTTTATTTGATCAGTTTGGTTCAATATTTTTAGGAATCCAAAACCAATAGATTTTAAAAAGTTATCATCCACTCCATCCAAATCAACCAAATGCACACCCTAGTCATGACCCATTAATTCATCACCAAGCCATTAAGGATTTTTAACTTAAAATTTGGAAAAAATTTGGATCATTATCATTATTGATATGCTATCCATTGACTGATGTAGAACATCATGAGGATCCAAAAATTAAAGCTCAAGGTCCATTTACAAGATCTCAAGCTAATGCCCAAGAAAATTCAAGAAAGAAGAAGGCATAGCCCATTAGCCTGCTAAGGCCCATTTTTATGATTTCATCTTTTTTATTTATGTAATTTTTAATTTATTCTAGAAACTCCATGTTTGAAATTTTGCATTTAAAATTTTAAAGCATGACATGTGAGGTGGTTGAATCCACATAAAATAATTTCATGTGAAATGGGTGGATGTCATAAAATAATGAGGTAATTTAATGCTTCACATTAAAGTGGCCACCCATCTTTCCCTCCATGTTTTGAATTCTGTTCTTTTGAAAGATGCTTATAATGGCTATAAATAGCCCCCCTTACTATAATGTAGGAGATCTTTTGGAAATTATAAATTATTGAGTTATTCTTGTGGTTTGAGAACCTGGTGGCCAAATCTTGGCAATCCTAGGTGAGAGCCCTAGTTATCCAACATATCTTCTTTCCTCACCTCCAATACCCAAGTTCTCTCAATCCCATCAAAAGAAAGAACGCCCACCTCCATCACACTTGGTATCAGAGCGAAGCCTGGAAGGAGCAAATTTGGTCAAAATTTTGCTTCAACAAAGGGAGCATCTCAAGTGGTGGACTTGTCCTCAAACTTATGAGTTTTTCTTAGACTTGTTAATTAATTTTCTTTTATATGATAGCTTAAATACATATTAGTAGCTTGGAAAGATATATATTGCTTGCAAGTTTATGTGATAGCATAAATTTCAATTAGTAAGCTCCATTATATATTTTAGTCATTTTTCAGAATTACACCAAAAAAAAAAGAAAAAAATTAAGAGAGCACCTTAGTGAGGTAGTGCTTCACCCTAAAAATAATCTAGCCATTAGTGCAAACCAAAATCTAATTCCTTGCTTTATTATCTTTGTTATTATTTATGGTTAATTTTAGAAGTTTTTTTGATAAACTTATAATAACTTACTTTCTTAAGAAAAAAAAGAGGCTTCATAAATTTGAGCATTTTTTTCATTACATTAAAAAAAATAAAAAAAATATGCATGCATAATAATATAAGTATGTTAAACTTGATGATTTTGGAAGCTAAATAGAGCTTTGTCAAAAAGACTTAAACTGTCTAAGGAGAGCTTGGGATTTAAGTGGTCTTGTATCCCCCTCCTTACCTGGAAGTTCTCTCAGCCTAAAATTTTACTTTGATTGCATAATTATATTATATTTATTTATTTTATTTTACTTTTTATTGATCCCTTTTCATATATCTTTCTTTTTAAAAAAAAAAATCTAATGGAACCAAAATCTATCTCTCAAGATCAAGTTAAAAATTTGACTAAATTAGTTGATGCCTTAGATCTTAGGATCCATGATAATGAATTAAAAACTCAATAAATATTAAAGAAAAGTAAGAATCAAATAAAAGAACTTAAACAACAAATGTAAACTCTTATAGCTCATCTACAAAATAATAAAGTGCCAACTCCTCCTCCAATACCTGCTCAGACTATGCCAATAAGGATAAATGAAGAAGATTCATATCCAAACCATAGAGAAAACCAACCACTTAGAAGACCTTCAATTGCTAGAAATCATGGAATGGGAGAAATTTATTTTAAGACTATAGAATACTCTAATGATCCATCTCAAAGAGTTAAAGTAGAAACCCCAACTTATGATGGTATACATGACCCAAATAAATTTTTTGATTGGTTAGTTCAAATGGATGGCTTCTTTTATTGGTTTAAAATGAATGATTACTAAATGGTTACTTTTGCTAAGATTAAATTGATAGGGCATGCTAAAAATTATTGGACAAATACTTTAGCTAAAGAATAAAGATTAGGAAGGACAAACCTTACTTGGATAGAAATGAAAGAAATCTTAAGAGCAAAGTACTGTCTTAGGCATCATGATAAGGAGCTACATAGTCAATTATTAACTTTGAGATAAGATAATCATCTTGTAATTGAATACTTGAATATTTTTGAAGATCTAGTTTCTATAACTGATTGTGTTGATAATAGTTGGCAATTAGCTAATAAATTTGTTAATAGACTTAAGACTGACATTAGTAATGAAGTTGAAATATTTGTCCCACAATCTTTAGAGGATGCATTTTATTATGCATTATTGGTTGAACAATAAAAGAAATCTATTTTCATCTCTAAAATTAAAAGTCAAGTACCTTCTATTTCATCCCATAGATTTATTGTTAAACCCACCCATCCAAATGACCCGACTCTTTTGCTTAAAACTTTAATTGAATGGAGCTCTAAGAGCACTGGAAGTAATATGTTTTAAATGTCATAGAAAAGATCATATGCAAAATCAATGTAAAGCTCAAATATTATTTTTAGAAGAAGTTGAAAATCTAATAGATGATAATCTAGAAGAAGTTTATGATGACACTCCATTATCTGATGAAGAATTGGAATTAATTGATGACCATCAGGTTAATGTAATAAGATGTCTTACTATAATTAAAAATGAGGTAGAAGATTGGAAGAGAAAGAAAAATTTTAGTATGTATGTTTTATGTAATGAAAAGAGATGTAGGTTAGTTATAGATGGAAGAATTGCTATGAATATCATTTCAACACACACACCTTAACTTGAGCCAACTTAAAATCTGAACTTCCCCCTGAACCATTTTATGTTAGCTGGGTAAATCATATATCTCTTCCCATCACCAATCGATGTTTAGTTCTAATTAAAATAAGAAGCAATGAGGATCAAATTTGGTGTGATGTTCTCCCTATAGACATTGCTCATATTCTCTTAGGACGACCTTGGCTGTATGATATGAATACTATTCACTATGATAGAAAAAATACTTATATTTTTAAACATAATAATAAAACTATTAAACTCCTAATAAAGCTAGTAGAAAAAATATCCTCCATAACACCACACAAAATAACTTCTCACTTGCAACCTAAGCCTCTATTGAAGAAAAATATCAAACTTCAATTTTATCATAGAAAACCCTACTATTAGGCTTAATACTATCATTTTTGATTCTTACTTTAAAACATCTACTCTTCCTTCTTTGACCCCAAAGATAGAAATAATAGGTTTTGGAGCTTTACGAAAAGAATTTTATGATTCATTTCTTCTTCACATATTTTTATGTAAACGAAGTCATACCATACTCTAATAAGACTCACATACCTACTGTGGTCTCTTCTCTTCTTTCTAATTTTAAAGATATTACTCCCAATGAGCTTCCTGATGAGCTACCTCCTTTAAGAGACATTCAACATGCTATTGAGTTATTACTTGGTTCTCAACTTTCTAATCTTCCACATTATATGATGATCCCTACTGAGAATGTAGAGATTAAAAGATAAGTTGAGGAATTATTAAAAAGGATTTTATTCAAGAGAGTTTTAGCATTTGTGCAGTCCCAGCATTATTAACTCTAAAGAAAGATGGAACATGGAGAATGTGTATTGATAATCGAGCAATAAATAAAATTACTATCAAATATAGGTTTCCTATTCTCCGATTAGATGATATGTTAGGTTTAATCTTAAGAGTAAATTTTTTTTCAAAGATTGATCTAAAAAGTGGATATCATCAAATTCATATTAGATCAAGAGATAAGTGGAAGACAAATTTTAAGACCCCTGATGGACTTTATGAATGACTTGTCATGCCCTTTGGACTTTCAAATGCTCCTAGCACATTTATGAGATTAATGAGTACTATTCTTAAACCATATATTGCTACATTTTTGGTGGTGTATTTTGATGATATTTTAATTTTTAGTCCAAGTGAAAATAAGACAACACCTATAAAAAGTCTTTGAAATACTTAGACAAGAGAAATTATACATTAATTTAAAAAGGTGTTTCTTTTTGCAAGCTAATGTAATCTTTTTAAGCTTTATTATATCTACTACTGGACTTAAACCTAATCCTTCTAAAGTCAAAACAATCTTAGATTGGCCATCACCTAAAAGTTTTACTGAAGTTAGAAGCTTCCATAGTTTAGCCACTTTTTATCGGAGATTTATCAAGAACTTTAGTACCATTGTTGCTCGATAACCGATATACTAAAATTAGATAAATTTTGTTGGACCTCTAATGCAATAAAAAAGGCCTAGAGAAAATTAAAGTTCTTATCACTTCTGCACCAATCCTTAGGCTTCTTGATTTTTCTAAACCTTTGAAGTGACATGTGATGCTTCAAGAATTGGGATATGTGAAATTTTAAGTCAAGAGAATCATCCTATAACATTCTTTAGTGAAAAGTTAAATGAAACCAAATAATGATATTCCACTTATGATAGAGAGTATTATGTTGTAATTCAATCCTTAAGGCATTGGCGACACTATCTCTTACATAGAGAATTTATACTTAATTCTGATCATCATGCCTTAAAATTCATTAATACTCAATGAAAATTAAGTCATAGGCATGCAAAATGGGTTGAATTTTTACAAGACTACTCTTTTGTTCTAAAGCATAAGCCTAGAATTGAGAATAAACCTGTTGATGCTTTATCCAGGGTAAACCTAATGATTTCCTTTTTAGAATTGAGGATCTTAGGATTTGATAAAATTAAAGATGACTATATTGTATGCCCTGACTTTCACATTATTTATCTTGAACACTTAAATAAACCAATAACTTTATAAGGGACATTCTTGATAACAAATGGATATTTATATAAAGGAAAACAACTATGCATTCATCAATCCTTTCTTAGAGAATTCCTTATCACTGAGCAACATGCTGGGAGTGTAGCTAGTTATTTTGGAAATAATAAGACCATATGTTTATTAGAAAATAGATTTTATTGGCCTTCATTAAAATGAGATGTTCAAAAATTAGTTGCTCAATATTTAATTTGTAAATAAGCTAAAATTACCAAACAAAGGTCTGGACAATACACTACCTTACTTGTTCCTTATAGGCCTTGGGAAGACCTATCAATAATTTTTATTCTATGATTACCTAGGATAGCTAGAGGACATGATAATATTTTTGTTGTAGTAGATATGTTTTCAAAAATGGCTCATTTCTTACCTTGTTCAAAGACAAATGATGCTTCTTATATAGCCAAATTATTTTTTAAGAAAATAGAGCAATTCCATGGTCTCCCTTTAACCATTGTTTCTGATAGAGATGTTAAGTTTGTCTCATATTTTTGGAAAATATTATGGAAATTATTAGGTTCCAAATTAAAATTTTCTTTTGCCTTTCACCCATAAATTGATGGACAAACTAAAGTAGTTAATCATACCTTAGAAAATTTGCTTAGATGCTTGGTAAATAAAAGTTTAAGAATTTGGGATTTACATTTGCCAACCTCAAAATTTGCCTATAATAGTACTATTTTTAGAACTATAAAAAAATCACAATTTGAGATAGTCTATGGTCAAAATTCATGATAACCGATAGATGTAGCAAACTTACCATCTCATATATTTTCTAATGCAGCATTCTCATTTGCTAAAGATTTTCAAAGCCTCCATGAAGATATAAGAAAGCAAATTACTATAAGTAATGAAAACAATGCTTCTAAGGCAAATCATAATCATTTAACAAAAGAATATAAAGATGATGATTATGTATGGATTCGCATTCGACCTGAGCGTTATCAAACCACTAGATATAAGAAATTGCATGCATGAGCTTGTAGTCCATTTAAAATTCTTAAGAAAATTGGAACTAATGCTTATCACCTTGATTTACCTGCTTATATGCTCATTCATCCAGTTATTAATATTGAAGATATTCTATCATATGAAGGAAATAACAAACCTCCACTTGTTCAGCCTAACTCTTCAGTAGGAGATATAGCACCGTACTTGCAAAAGTCATTTTTCTTTGAAGTTGACTATATTATCACAGAGGAAGCGCCATTAATTTAGCTTCTAAACATCATTTTTCTAGTTCGTTGGAAGAATAATTCACCAGCTGAAGACACATGGTTGACCCATACTGATTTGGAGACTTTAGCCCCATAATTAGTAAAAGACTTCTTAGATTTCAACTCTACGGAGCAAAGTTCAATTGAGCCCAGGGGATTTGATGTAGAACATCATGAGGATCCAAAAATTAGAGCTCAAGGTCCATGTACAAGATCTCAAGCTAAAGCTCAAGAAAATTCAAGAAGGAAAAAGGCATGGCCCATTAGCCTACTAAAACCCATTTTATGATTTCATCTTTTTTATTTATGTAATTTTTAATTTCTTCTAGAAACTCCATGTTTGAAATTTTGCATTTAAAAATTTAAAGCATGACATGTGAGGTGGTTGAATCCACATAAGATAATAGCATGTGAAATAGGTAGATGACATAAAATAATGAGGCAATTTAATGTTTCACATTAATGTGAACACCCACCTTTCCCTCCATGTTTTGAATTCTTTTCTTTTGAAAGATACTTGTAATGGCTATAAATAGCCCCCCTTACTAGAATAAAGGAGATCTTTTGACAATTACAAATTATTGAGTTATTCTTGTGGTTTAAGAGCTTGATGGCTAAACCTTGGCAATCTTTGGTGGGAGCGCTAGTTATCCATCATATCTTCTTGCCTCACCTCCAATACCCAAGTTTTCTCAATCTTATCAAAAGAAAGAACACCCACCTCCATCATTGTCTTATGTCGTAAACTCGTGGGCACAATTTTGACTTTTATATTAATATTGTATTATGAAGTTTGTATTAAGCTATTCACATGAAACAATTCATAAGAACTTTGTGGATGCCTGATGTAAGAAAATGATAACATACTAATTATTTGGTTAAAATAAAATTAATAAAAAGCAAATCAAGGGCAATCAAGTCAAGTGTGTACCACGAGTTATGTTGGTTCTCTAGAGTTATTTTTATGTAATTATGATAAGCAAAAAAATACATCTTGAATGGATATTCTACTTGAGGTTGGTATAAATAATAATATGTTTAATGTATTGCATAGGCCTTACCTCTACATAAATCATTAAGGTTTTTCTAGCAAGCAAGTTTTAAATAGATGTGGTAACATCATCATCATTATTTGGTGTTTCCACAAATCTAGCATCAATGGGAAAATGGTATGCCAAATTAACTTTGTCTTTAATGTAATCAATGTTGAAGGAATGGGTTCTCTTTCACAAGTATTCAATTGATGCCTTTGGAAAAAAATTCTAGTTGTCGATTTTGACAGGTTAGCATTAAGTCATTTGATATTGTCAAATTATCATTTTGACACTTGGAGATTTAGATCAATTAATAGGGTTGAATGAAGGAATGAGTGATAAATTGAAATGGTCAACAAGATGTTCATTAAAGTTAAGTGTACAATATATGAATGGCCTTCAAAATCAAATGCAATGTTAGTTTTTTAATAAGAATTTGATAGCATAGATTAATTTACTAGATATCCATCAATATTCTCTTTGGAAGTCGGAGTAATTTGATATATTCAATTTTTTGGTAACAAAAATTAGAATCAAATTATACTTATATATCAAAAAATTCAGTGATAGTTAAAAGATCGAATTAATTTATTTATTAAATAACAAAATGGATCCATAGAAAAATATAAAGTTGAACTATATTAGCTAATTGCTAAGACAATTATCAATGATGAAAAAACTCTAATAATCTTCATGGTATATGAGAAAGTGAAATATAAACTATTTATCAAATTCATGATTATATTAAATGTTAATAAGTATCTCAACCTAATGGAACTTTTTTGTTTTATAACACAAAATTTCTAATGCTTAAAATACATGACTATTTGACATTTTATAAATTTGAAAACTTATCATATATACTTAATAAATGTATAGACAACAAATGTAATGAAGATTTTCATTTCCTAAATATCAACAATTTTCATGAAAAAATAAATATTATTAAAAAAATTAACATAAACAATATATATATATATATATATATATATATATATATATATATATATATATATATATATATATATATATATATATATATATATATATATATATATAACAATAAACACCAAAAGAGTAATAAATCCCATGAATACTAATCTTAAACTCTTAAGTCAATCTTCAATGAATAATTGAGAAAATAATTGTAAAACTCAAGGAAACTAGTTTATGAGATTTATAGGAGTGGAGAGAGACAGGGGTGGAATTAGCTATTTATTTCAGGATGGGTAAGTTTTTAAATAATTAAATAACATAATAATTAAAAAATAAAATGTGTATAAAATTAATAATTAATAAAATATATAAATAATTAGTAAAATATTATCAAAAATTTTATATAAAAATGAGTGGGCAAGATTATTAAATTTATAAACTTTTATTTAAATTAATTAAATAATTATTTGAGAGGAATAGGTTAAATTAGTTTTTTTGGGGAGAGGTTTATTATATAAAATGTAAATTGATAGGCATTAAAATATTAAAAAAATATTTTTTAATAGAAAATTGGAATTTGCCTACTCTCACTTGAAGGTGGATCCACCCTTGGAGAGAGAGAAATGAACTACAGAGAAGGGGGATTAGATAGGGTGAAAAGGCCTCAAATGAAAATATTAAAAAATTTAAACATGTACTATTGTTTGTTTAAATGTAAATGCCTATTTTAAATTTTTATTAAATTCACTTCAACTTAGTGGTTGTTTGGTTGCCTATATTTGGAATACAATGTAAAGTAAATGTAAGGATTTTAACTTTTTTTTGTTTGGTTTGAAGTAAAGTAAATTTCCAATGTAATGTAATACATTAGTATTCCAAATACATTACAAAAGTCATTTCGAGCGAATTTCAAATACACAATGTAAGTGATGTACGGGTTGCCGCATTTGCCTTGAAGCCATCACATCCGTCGTCAAGCGTCAAAACCTTCAAAATATTTTACATTATATTTTTTCAACCAAACAGAAAAAAGCAAAGTCATGAATTTGTAAAACTCTCAACCAAATAACTGTAAAGTAATCATTTTATACTGAATTCCTTTTATATTGTATTCCTTTTACACTATTTTTTTTCAGCCAACCAAACAGTCCCCTTAAAAAAATTATTTAGGTTAAAGTTTTCATCATATTTCCCTCTCTCGTAGTGGTAACCCTTCCCGGATGTTTCTTCACTTCTCCATAGATAACAGCTACGAAGCCTCTTCGCCTCTCACAATCGCAATAAGATTCTCCCCCCTTTTTTTGTGTCCGAACTCACTGATAGCAAGTAATTTATTTCATATTTAGGACGTGGTTCCATCTACTAGGACAGATTATTGTATTCTTACACTTCTGTTTTGTTTAAAATCAATTTACTTTCTTGAAAATTGTAAGTGTACATCTAAGGAAATAGTACAAAAATAATAGAACAGAACTGATATGACCCTGAAAATTCCTCTAGTCGAAGCACGAATCTTGATGCCGAAAGCAAGCTAATCAGAAATCAAGACTAACCGAGATCAAACGTTTATTATCAATCGACTCTTAAACATGGAGTGTTTATAGTCAAATCGAGCGTCTTGACGAGCCGAATCTAACAAGCCCAAGATATCATAATTCTGACATCATTTGAGCATTCAAATGCACGAAATATATCATATGATCAAGGGGATCATTTTGAGCCGTCCGAAGTGGAAGTGGTACGGGTTTTGCATGTATATGAGACGCCACCTCCACCTATAAAGCCCCTCATTCCTCATATGAGGGGAGGCAAAGTGAAGGAGAAAGGAGGGCAAGCAAGAGAGAGGAGAGAGCTCTAAAGATCCTCCAAGCACAATCGTGCCGCCACTCGACGGTCGTCAACCACCGCCGCCGTCGTCGACCATTGTTGCCGGTCATCATCACCGATGACTATCGTCGATCATCAGCATCAACATCGTCGTCAACTTCGACGTCAACTTCGACCAACATCGTCCAACATCGCCATCAACATTTTATTACTAAGAATCGTTGTCTTCTCACATACAAATGTAATCCCTAACGGAAGTCTTGTACTCAAACATATACATAGTGGAAGCTTTTATCGGCTAAGCCCGTGGTTTTTCCCTCTTTTCGAGGTTTTCCACGTAAAAATTCTGGAGTTTTCTTATTCGCTCTTTAAATACAGTGTAGATTCTCCTAAGCTAAGTAACTTTACTCTACAAGAATCGGTTTTCTAGCACCCAATATATCAGTTGCCCCCCTATTTTTGGATGATATTATCTCGATCATCAAAAAATATGTGTCAAGTACTTCAAAATAGCAAATTCTTCAACGAAATCTGCAGGTCCATTAACCACACATTTTGAGAGAATAGATCTTCATGTAAGCACAAGATTATGACTATGGAAGTAGATGCGGGCAAATGCGATAGGTATCGTGAGATTGAGGTTACTGACCCATCCGGTATGAACAGGCGCATACATGGGCGCACAGGGTACCATGCCATGCTGGCTACGCCATGGCTGTCCGGGTCATGACAAGGCCCTATAATCATAGACGGCTAAAACCACGCTGGTCGCTGCTCACGGGGGCGGCTGGCCGGTCGGGTCGCTACGCTACGGAGCGGCCGGAAGGAGGTCGTCATGGGTCGGCGCCGGGTGGGTCGCGGAACTGACGTGACCGAACCGGATGGTGGGTCGCAGTGCGCTACTCGGAAGGCTAATCGTCGGTGGTTACGCCCGCTGCCACGATCGGATTCGCCACCGGCCGACGGCCCGAGGGCAGAAGCACCGGGACTGGTTGAGGTTCGCGGTCGCTGGCCGGGAGCCGGTTAACTGCGACCGACGATCTAGGTATAGAGGCGACCGATCGATAGCGCGTCATGGCGTGCGTCGCGAGCGACCGCTGGGCGTACCAATACGGCTGGCGTCACATGACTGAACGCGGCAGCGCTACGTGGTCTGAGAGCCGAACGACGATTTTGACGTTGAGGTTTCAACAGCTTAGGCGGTTTTACCCTTTTGCCTCTAGAAGGGTCTATAAATAACCCCTGGGGCTTGGAGAAGGCACCTCTTCTTCTTCTTTGTCGGAGATCAAGACCCGTAGCTCATACCAGGCTTTTCCCTCGAAAGAGTGTTAACTAACCTCCACCGACCGGATCGGGATGATCAAGACCGTAGTTCACCGGCAAGGCTCCGCTTTTCCTGAAAGAGGAAGAACCGACCTCGCCGGACCGACCGGTTTGAGGCGATTACCGAGATGGTTGAAAGATGCTCGACGATGGTGGTCGACGACATTGGTCGGCGACGATGACCTGCGATGGTAGCGAGGATAACCAGCGACGATGGTGATGACCGGTGGAGATTTTCTAGCGATGGTCTGGCAAGGACCTGGCCATGTTGGTTACCGACGGGTGGTCAGCGACAATAATCGACGGCAATGGCGGCATGACCGGCATCTGTAATGGCAGCAGGATGACCGCAACGATGGTGGTGACCTACGGAGATTGCCTACGATGGTCGAAGAAGACCGACGACGCAAATGGCGGCGGACCGCCAGCGGTTGGCTACCGACGGGTGGTCGCCAGAATAATGGCGACGGTCGACGATGGCGACCGACGCTGAAGTCGGATGACCGGCGACGATGGTGGTGACTGGCGAAGATTGCCGGTGATGGTTGGCAGGACCGCAACCGCAGCGGCGGACCGCCAGCTGGTTACCGACGGGGTGGTCGACAAATGGCAATCATGCATAAGTCGACTATGGCGACCGTGTCGAATGGCTGGATGACCGACGATGGTGGTGACCGCGATTGGATGGTCGGCAGCGGACCGACGGTCAGCGGCCGGACCGATGGTTGGCGGCTACCGACGGGGTGGTCAGCGCATAACCGGCACAAGTCGACGATGGCGACCGCGCCGTGAATGGGCGATGACCGACGACGATGGTGGTGACCGGCGGCGATTGTCGACGGCGATGGCTACGGACGCTGCGTGGTGGGCGATCGATGGTGGTCGATACCACTATAGTCGACGCCGGCTAGCGCCGCAGAATCAACCAGATGACCGAAAAGATGGTGGTGACCAGATTGCCGCGTGATGGTCGCCGTGGTTGGCGGCCGACGTTTCTTTGACCTATCCAGGTTGTTTCGTGTACACGATGACATTAACTGTATGGAAGAGGTTGAATTGAATCCGAGATCGACCCATCCGAGGTTGTTTGTCGAGTGTTACCCGATGACGTTAACTGTATGGAAGAGAATTGAATCCGCCGGTGATTTTGACCTATCCGAGGTTATTTGTCGAGTTTGCTCGACGCGTTAACTATGTGGAAGAGAATTGAATTGAATCCACCGGGATTTTGACCCATCCGGTTGTTTGTCGAGTGTTACCCGATAACGTAACCTGATAAGAGGTCGAATTGAAGCTTGAGGATTTTGACCTATCCGGTTGTTTGTCGATGTTACCCACGACGCTAACTGTATGGAAGAGGTCGTAGAAGTCCACCAAGGACCTTTTGACCTATCCCAGGTTGTTTGTCATGTTCTTGCTCGATGACGTTAACCTATATGGAAGAGGTCATAAGTCCACCAAGGACCTTTTGACCTATCCTAGGTTGTTTGTCAGAGTCTTTGCTCGATGACGTTAACTGTATGGAAGAGGTCAATTAAAACATCCGTTGTGGTTGTAGCCAAAGTTACTCCTTAACCGGTCTTTTTTTCATGAGTATGAGTGGAAAACATAATTTGCAAAGCTATATCTCTTCTCGTTGAAATATCCTCCAACTTTGACTTGTTTCTTGGGATGATAATGGATTAGATGCTTAACATGGGTGATCTTCTGAGATTAAGAGTTGCTCCCAGTTGACGAATCAAGGAACTAAGTTTGATGAATCTTCATTCTTTGCTTGCGCTCCTTAAAAGCTTGAAATGCTTCACCTCGATGGTGGTTTTGATCTTGTTGGAAAATTTGGTAGTCATACAAGATGAAATAACGGGAATCAAGATCCCAGACGGCCAAACTTGCTGCTAGAAAACCGGGTAGTAAAGTTTACGCCTTCTTAGGAGAATCCAAAGACATACACGTATTTAAAGAGCGAACAAGAAAACTCAATGTTTACGGAAAACCTCGAAAAGAGGGAAAAATCACTAAGAAAAGCTTCCACTATGTATATGTTTGAGTACAAGATCTTCCGACATCATTACTGAAGATATGTGAGAAGTGGACAACAATAGTAATACAATGTTGACGATAAAGCCGACGATGTTGAGCCGACAATGTTAACGATAACGGCACGACGTTAATGGCAAGTTGACGATGATGACCGCAACAATGGTCAATGATAAGGATCACGGCGATCGATGGGCTACGGGCGATGGTCGACACTGCCGAGTATGCGACAGGTTTTGGAGGATCTTTCCTCTCTCGCTTGCCCTCCTTCTCCTTCCATTTTGCCTCCTCATAGGAATGAGGGGCTTTTATAGAGGTGGCATCTTTGTAAATGCATGCAAAACCCATACCACTCTACTTCATCGGACGGCTCAAAATGATCCCCTTGATCATATGATGTATTTCATGCATTTGAATGCTCAAATGAAGTCGGAATTGTAAGATCTTTATCTTGTTGGAACCGCTCGTCAGACTCGATTTGACTATAAACACTTCATATTTGAGAGCTATTTAGGGATTTAACTGATATCCCAAAGTTTCCTAGGATATTTTGAGAGCTTGATCTCGACCAGTTTTAACTTCGGATCAGCTTGCTTTTAACATCAAGATTCGTGCTTCGACTACTAATATTTTAAGTGTCATATCAAGAACATTTATAGAATTATATTTATCAAACTTCTATAGTTTTACAGATGATGTTCTTGATCTAAGCTACTGAGCATTCTGGAGGAAAACCTTGAGGGAATCGCTTCGTCTCATTGCAGTAGTTATAAATCATGTAATTGTTTTGAACCCATATAATAGTATATGTATGGAAATTAATGGTCCTTGTGATCAAAGCATAATTTGAACTGTTTCTCTCTATTCCCGTTGCCTTGCATAAAATATTTGTGTGCAGCGTGTAGGGTTCTCCACTTAGATTTCCGAGGAACTCGAAATCTATCTCATCATGAGTCGGTCCTTGTGATAAAAGCTAAAAATTAAACAAAATCACCAGTAGTTATTTTAATGCCAAAATATATTTTTATCAGACATTTATATCATAGATAATGAGCTCCACATACATAGTAAGTAGTAACTGTGCTATCAGAGTTCCCAGGAACCAATTTGAGCTGCATATCAATCTTACCATTCTATTTGGCAACTTATTTCAAGATCTAAATATGTTAGTTGAAATGAGTTTAATATTATATATGAATGATGAAATTAGTAAGATTTATTTAATTTGATTTCATTTCAATTGTTTTTTAATTACATTAATTAGTAATCAGTATTTTATTTTTTATTAATTAATTATGAATTAGGTAATTATTAAACTTATATCAATTATAATTATAATTATTATGTAATTAAATTAATTAAAATAATTTTAAATTATGGAGTTGAGGTATGAGCGATTAATGCAGTAGCTCAATATAGGACTGAATGTGGACAAAGGCGAAAGACGCAAAGAGAGAAGTTAATAAACAACCCCTTAGAATATACAACTATGTATTATGTATTAGTTTGGATAATAAATCAAATATTATTTAGGGTATTTAATTTGGGAAGCATAGTTTACTTGGTAAAATTGCTTGTTTAAGCTTGAGAACATAGTTTAAATGGAATTTTAGGATTCATTTCACCACAATTTTACTTTATATCCCGGATTTCATAAACCGCATTTCTAAACAAGTGTTCAAACTATCATTTTTATAAATTTTTCTTACATCATGTTTCTTAATAGTTTAGCTACTAGTATTTAAAATAGTTCAGACATATTTCTTAATATATTATTACCTAAACAAAATTTTTGACTTTAGAATATATTCAAAATGTCTTCATCATTTAGAAGCAAACTCAGAAAGTTTGGTTGCCTTAAAGTAATTTAGAAAATGCAATCGAAAAAAATGTTTATATTCAGAGACTTATGTTTGATAGAAATATAAGATCAATAATATATATTTTTTAATGACATCCACGGCTCATACATTTGCTTTAGATTACCGTCACAAGCATTTATATAGCTTAAAAATCTTTAGGTTAGTCATGGATTATTAACTGACACAAGAAACATGATGACGGTAGAACAATTAAGTATTTTTCTAAGAGATGTTGCACATGCTTATAGTTACAGATAACTTTGTGAATTTTTTTAACATTCATTGAAAACAGTAAGTTGATACTTTAATCAGATATTGCAAGTCATCATTTCATTATCCGATGAGTTCATCAATCTACCGCCAGCACAAGGTAATTGTCATTCATTTATATAAGAAAATCCTCAATTTTATCCATTTTTAGTAATGTCATATGTGCAATCGATGGAACACGTGTACTGATTATTTATTCATGATTGCAGAATAGATATCATAACAAAAAAGAATTTACTTTACAAAATGTCATGGATATTGTTTCATTCGATCGTCAATTTGTTTATCTAACTTAAGGTTGAGAAGAATCTGCAACAAATATGAGAGTTTTACGTTGGTCAGTTGAGAAAGGAGGGTTTTGTATTCCAAAGGAGAACTATTACTTAGTTGATTCAAGTTATGCAAATACAGACAAATTTATTGTATCATTTAGAGGCTTCCATTATCACCTAAGTAACTAATGTGGAGGTAGAACTCGTAGATACACAAGGTCATAGCAGTTGTTTAACTACCATCATGCACAACTATGGAATGTAGTTGAGAGAACTTTTGAGATTTGGAAAAAAAGATTTCAGGTCTTGACTCACATGCATAAATTTCCTTTGGCTATACAGAGTGATAATATAATTGTGTGTGCGCTACACAACTATATTGGTCGTTATCATGAAGATGATTATTACTTTAATATGTCTCGAACATAAATACAACATGATAGAGAATTAGGAGATATGATTGTAGATGATCAATCTAATGTGCATTTTAAACTATGACGAAAGAAAGTTTATAGTATATATAATAAATATTACAATGGAGAAACATGTGTAAGAGAGGCTTTGTAAATTAAAAAAAATGTTAATATAGTTTACTAATATAATTTTTTCTTATATACAGGAGTTAGGGCGAAGTCATCGTAATGCTTGACTTTATCAAATGAGTTGAAAAATGAAATTACATTATCATCATAATATTTATTAGATCTAAATAATGTAATATTTATCTATGTTTTCTAATGAACACGATATCTTTGTTAAATGATGAATTTAAATTTTAATATTACATTCTTTTTTAATTTATTTTCATATTTTTTTAAAAAAATTATTATTTATTTATAATAGATTTAATTCTTCAAATAAATTATTAAATATCTATTTGAGTTTTGCATAATTTAATAAATCTATTATCAACTATTTTTTAAAATTTAATAATTCAAAATTTATTAAATTCAGATATGTACAATTTACTAAATATCATTTGAAATAAATATAATCTGTTGCCAAACACCCCTTGAAAGGGAAGCAATCAGGTTTGTTGCAGGCAACCCTGTAGCGGAATACGGACTTAACACAAATTTTGGAGAAAGGAGAACCTACAGTCAGAGCGGAAACGAAGTAATAGTTTGCTGCTCGAAGGTTTGAGGTAAAAATCGGACATGGGGGATTGAAATCCGCAGCAAGAACACGACCAAATATGGGAGAGGAGGCCATCTACCGCGAGGAAAACAAAATGAGGCACACATATTTGATTCTCAGACCATTAGAGAACCTACAGAAAGTTTTCTATGCCCTTTTCTATCCATTCTATCATTTCATTGCGAGTTTATGTAGTAACAGTGGGAAGTTAGATACCGATCAATTTGTTCTTCCGATGATCTATTGGGAGTGGTAGTTGACAGCAGAAGCAGTGGATGACTCCATGGCAAGTTTCATTACAGATAGGTTGGATCACGAACCTATTAAGATTTGAAGGCACAAGGCATATAAGATTTGTAGGGTTATCAACTAATTGAGATACACTTGTTTTTTATGCATCTTTATTTGTGTGAATGGAATCCAGGTCAATTTTGTAATTTCTTTCATGCACCTATGAGTCTAAACTAGGTTGCTTGAGAGGCTTTTGAAGCTGCACGCCAAAAAATGGCCCAGGATATTGGATGACTGAATCCCGCAATAGTGCTGCAATTAATGAAATAATATTTGCCCTTAATGGAAGTGGGATTTAGTGAATTTGGTGTTGGAAAGGATGATTCTTAGCACAGCTCCATCTAAAACTCCTTTGGAAGTTAAATTCGCACACATGATGTGCGAGAATAGGGGGATCTTGAATTTTCTTTTGCATTACTTCACGTGAACGTTAAGCACGTTTCCAAATAATACTTTGCTTGCTTGAATAAATGAAATTTAGTTTGGGTAGGCTTGTAGCATGTATTAATTCCTATGATGTTGTACAGTCAAATACCACTCAGATCCAATTCAAGTCATGCAACATGGTTCAGTATATCACGTTTATGTCTAGTTGGCTGAATTAAAATAACTGAATCTTATTATGCATAAGAAACCCTGAATGTAGGATAATTATCAATTTGTATTCCCTCTACATAGGAGATGAGTTCAAAGAGGCCTTTAGACACATACAAGATTGTGTTGAGAGGAACTTGGAACCTTTTGGCTCTTGAAAAACCTTGTGGAACCTTCTTGCTCCTACAAATCCTGAAAAGATTCTTTAAATTTTAGCACCTTTTGACAACCATTCGTCTTGCAAAGGAAATGTTAACAAAAATGCAAACCTTCCAATCTCTCGTTTTCTCTTTTGTTCTCCTCTCTTTATGTATTCTTTCTGTTGATTTCCCATCAAACATAGAATTTTGACCTTTGACAATCAGTGAATATGTTTTGATCTTCATAAGATGCTCTGTATTGGTAACAATTTGTGTCCCTTTTGTCATCTTAGTGTTGATTGTTTTTCCATTGATTCTTCATTTCTTTTACACCATTGTTGGGCAACACCTACTGTTGGTCTTTCAGATGCTGCTCTCAATTTTTAAAATCAACTTTTTTGCGATTGTCCACCAGAGGTTTCAAATATTAAACAAATATATGAGCATAAAATATGCGCTTAAACAACTTTATTGCTTAGATGCATTTATTAAGTTCTAATGAGTTGTAGTAATGCTTGATACCTTCTACATGCTTTTAATTAATAGTCATTATAATCTTTATTTTAACTAAGTTGACATTAATTTTCTATGTGTGACCTTGGCATCTTAAACTATGCCATTTTACTTTTTATGTTTTCCTTCTTAGTTGAGTTCATGAAATGCCTTTCAAAAAGGCATATTTCATGTCCCATTGAATCTTTTTATTTCAAGTTGAGGCATTAAGGTCATGCATATATTTAATTGTATATATTTGCACACGTACTGACCTTCAACAACTTTACAATTTACTCAGTGGTTAGTGTATTAAATTTAAAAGGTGAAAAATGAAAATAGCAATAATCTGAAAAGAAAAATGTAGCAGCGAACCTTACTGATTTATATGACTTTTTAATTTGCATAAGGCCCATGTGGGTGTACTCTCACGACTTTTTTACTTGACTAAAAACAGAATTTCCAATATGGAGGAAAAATATAATGCATGGCCTCAAATATTTAGTGTTGCTCTTGCAAGTTCCTATTGTTGTTTGTATGAGCGTTAGATTATGATCATTATGTTATGTCCCAAGCTTTTTTTGGAAGAGCTCATTTGTTATTTGTTGTTGTTAAAGATGGCTCCTGTCAACTAGATGAGGTTGAATGGATTGAGGTTTGTTGGAAGTACTGCTTCCTGTTTAAACATATCACACAACTTACTTTCATGATTTTTTGTATTGTTTATTCTTGTGCTGAGCATGGCAAATCTTTTATAATTACCGAACATTAAGTGAAGGTTCCTTGTTTATGTTTTTATATGCAGATCTTGTACTACATTATGACAAAAAAATGTGTATTAACATATGCTTGGACACAAATGATATTCTCAATGATATTTCAATGATTTTTTGGATTCAGATCAGAAAGAATGCTTATCTGCTTGGTTAATTGACTACATCATATTTTAAAGGTGTCTTTTGTTGCTGCTTTATTTTTGGGCAACATTTATTGTGTTCTGTATTGCTGTTCAGTGAGATTAAATGTAGTTCTGATTTTATATTTGATTGAGAGTTTGATTGAAGCTTTTAAATTATTGATCATATACAAGCATGCTTAGTTTAAACGTTAGCCTCCCAACCTGCATCAAATCATGCGATTTTGACTCTTGTCCGTTTATATGATAAAATTTATGCTCATTTGTTACTCTCATTTAACAAATTTGTTTTGTTTCCAACATGACTTACCCATGAACTTGGGTTCTACCTACTTTGTCGGATCAAGAAAGTACTCAATAAGGTCCTTTATAATCATGTTCTTCATTTGTTGCCATTGTTTTGTGCTATATTCTGAAAGTCATGATTTTTTGCATTGCTGCTACCATGATATGCATAGGAATGAGCTTTCTGTCGTTATGTTTCTCATGCAATGTATTCTTGTGGACGCCACCATCTATTTTACATGCAAGAAATATTAGAAATTTAGGATGAACTGTTTCTATATCCTTGACTAATCAACTTGCATGATTTTGAGTTTTTTTGTTATTAATTATTATTATTTTTTGTCAATAGGACATCAGAAGCATTGAGCAAGATCATGATTATCCTAAAAAAGTTTATCTTCAATTCTATAGCCATATTTTGTTGAAATGCAGATTGAAATTTTCTGATGAGAACTTCAGGAAACTCACAATTCACAAAAAAAAACTTGTCTTTTAATATCCAGATTTGTTTCCACTACCATTGCCGGTCCCAAGTCCGGATGCAAAAAGTGGAGGGTTGCGTTAGGTAATGACGTAGTAAAATTTGTCGAAATAATTATGACATGAATCCTTTAAATCATTGTGTTAATCTAGAGCGTCCCAGGCGGCCTTGTATACGAATCTGATGAAAAATGTGCTGGCCGCATGCAGTGCATGTTAAATAAGCGGTTCCCATTATGGGCATGCGCAAAGAAGTTAGTCCATGAAACTAGAATTAGGTTAGGATCTTGGAATATAGACTCTTACAATTAATGGAATTAATAGATATTCATAGAAAGATAAATATTTTATGTGTTCAAGAAACTAAATGGGTTGGGGAGAAGCTAAGGAGATTGATAGTTTAGGTTTTAAACTTTGGTATTCGGTAAAAGTCGAACTAGAAATGGTGTAGGTGTGATTATAGATAAAAGTTTGAAGGATAATGTTATAAGTATTAATAGATGTGGAGATAGAATAATAAACTTTAAAGATTATTGTTGATCTTAAGATTATCAATGTTATAAGTGTTTATGCTCCTCAAGTAGGTTTGGAGGTAAGTTCAAAGAAAAATTTTGGAATGAATTAGAGGGATTAATACAAAGATATACCTCTTGAAGAAAAGTATTTATTGGGGAGATTTAAATGGACGTGTTGGTAGAGTGGTAGAAGATTTTAAAGTATTCATGGTGGATTTATGGATTTGGAGTGAGGTATTAGATTTTCTTGCTTATGATTTTTGTAGTTCTTATACTTTATTTAAGAAAAAGAGATGAACATATTATTACTTATAAAAATGGATCTAGTAAAACAGATTGATTATTTTTTGATAAGAAAAATAGATCGTTTAGATTGTAAAGATTGTAGATCATTCCAAGTGAAATTTTAAGACCCATCATTATTAGTTTTAGATTTTAAGATGAAAGGTTGTAAGAGAAAAAAATAAACTTAATTATTGTCTGGGATTAGATGGGGACTTAAAAACACAAATAAAAATATTTTTAAGAGCAAAGAAATTAAAGTTTGGGATGTTCATAAAAGCGTTATGTGGGAAAAAAAATATCAATCTTTATAAACAAGTTCTTAAAAATGTGTTTGAATCAAAAGGAAAGCCTTTAATAAGAATAGTTGGTGGTGGAGTCGAGTGTGCGAAAAGATAAGAAATAAGAAAGCGTTGTTATAAAACTTGGTTTAGATGTAAAACTTGAGAATTGGGAAAGATATAAAATGGCGTAGAGATTAAGAAAGATATATATGATAAAAATTTAGCAGTGATTTATACAATAGATTAGATCAAAGAAGGTGAAAGATGTATGTATAAGTTAGCCAAAGAGATAGGAGAAGTAAAGACATGTTCAAGTGAGGTATTAAGGATGAAAATAATAAAGTGCTTTTCTTAGAAAAGATATTGAAAATAGGTGGATGAGGTATTTTAATAAACTTTTCAATGAAGGATGAAAGTCGATTGATTTTAGATCTAAACAAAAATAGAATTTCATTTTATCAGTATTAGTAAATCGAAGTTAGTGAAGCTTTAAAGAAAATGAAATGTGGAAAAGCGATCCGGATAATATTCCAATAGAAGTGTGGAAATGTTTAGGAGATCAAGGAATTTCTTGGCTTACAAATCTTTTAATGTTATTTTAAAGACTAAAAGATGCCGATGAGTGGAGAAAGAGTTTGTTGGTTCCTATATTTAAGAATAAAGGTGATGCACAAGATTGTGCAAATTATAGAGGAATTAAGTTAATGTGCCATACATTAAAATTATGGAGAGAGTAATTGAGCATAGATTACGATGTGATACTGAAGTTTCTCTGTCAGTTTGGTTTCATGCCGTAGATCTACTATGGATGCTATACATTTGTTAAGAGGTTTGATGGAGAAGCATAGAGAAAATAAAAGGATCTACATATGATATTTATTGATTTAGAGAAAGCTTATGATAAAGTCTCTCGAGATGTTCTTTGGAGAGTTCTAGAAACAAAAGTTAATATTGGTTATATTCAAGTCATTAAGGATATGTATACTAGAGTCGTACTTGTGTCCAAACACAGGAGGATTGACAAACTATTTTCCTATTTCGGTTGGATTACATCAAGGATCAACATTAAGCCCTTATCTTTTACTTTAGTTATGGATGTTCTTACGAGGCATTTACAAGAAGATGTACCCGGTGTATGCTTTTCGATGACATTCTTCTTGTTGATAAGACTAGAGAGGAGTCCAAGAAACTTGAATTATGGAGGTCAACACTTTAGAGTCAGGTTTTCGTTTAAGCAGATCTAAAGCGAATATATGGAGTGTAATTTTAGTTGTAGAAATTTTAGTAGTGTGTTGACTTTAGGTGATCAAGTCATTAATAAGAGTGGCGATTGAATATTTAGGCTCATTGTTCAAAATGATGGTGAAATAGAAGGAGATATTATTAGTAGAATTCAAGTTGGATGGTTGAAGTGGAGGAATGCATCGGCTATTATGTGATAGAAAAGTTCCACTTAAGGAAAATTTTATAAGATGGTGGTAAGACACCAATGATGAATGCAGAATGTTGGTATAAACATAAGTAAGTTAAGTGTTACTGAGATGAGAGGATGCTCTGGATGAGTGGCTTTACCCTTAGAGATAGAATGCAAAATGAGTATGTTCGGGAAAAAGTTGGAGTAGCTCAGTGATAGATAAGATTAGGAGAGTCGCTTAGATGGTTTGGCCACATAAAGCGTCGGCCGTCAGATGAGATTAGGAGAGTAGATGCATTAGATTTTCCTTATGTTAAGAAAGGTAGAGGTAGACCTAAAAGACTTGGTTAAGATGTATAAAAAATGATCTTAGTATACTCGAATTAAATGAGAATTTGACACACATAGGACCTGATAAGCGAAGGATTCATGTAGCCGACCTAGTGGGATTAAGGCTTGTTGTTGTTGTTGTTGTTGTTGTTGTTATTGAATGGCTGATCCTTATCTACTTTAAAACTTAAAGTCTTTGAATTGATTCATTGTCTTTTCTGGCTTGAATCATTGTCTTTTTACGAATATGTCCATTGAATTTATGTTATAGTTAAATGTGTGATTGAGATCATTGACATGTTACTCTACAACCTTAAAATGATTTGATAATCTTATTTGGTAGTTTTTATGAAAAATTGTTATCAAACTTCACGAGTAAATAAACAGTTTGTAATGCTCCTATTAGAAATTCATTTCATTTGTGATTTACCCGATCTCATCTTATTTTCCTGAATTCAAAAATAAGTTCCTATTATTTTCTACTTTAATACAAAGACACAGAACTGATTCTTTTAAACTCAGCCAGACAATTGGATGCTTTAACAGTTAAAAGTTAGCCATCTCCTTAAGCCTTTTCTTTGGACACTTTGGCATATCGTTCCTGCTATTTTACTTTTATTGTTGGTCAATACATGATTTGTTGCCTCATTTTTTATCATCTTGTTTTTCTTATATTGTCTTGTTGAATTCTGAATTTTTTGTGGTCTCACACCACCTAAGCAAAAATTGTGAGAGGAAGAGAGAGAATATAAAGAGAAAGAAAAGAATGGAGAGAAAAAAAATCAAGGAATTCAAGCCTTTGAAGTAAGGGCATGAAGATTCCAGAAATTCCTTCACTTGTGGGGTTCTTCCCTATTTATAGGTTTGGATCGACCTCTAGGCGGTATATTTTTGGTTATATGAATTCGTAAACTACAATGAAACTGATCTAATGGTGTTGTCAACTGAGTCGTGTAGTTAGTTATGGTGGTAGCAGTTCGTTGATCTTAGTTCAAATCTTTTTGAAATATTCTGATTCAATCATTAAAAACTATTATTCTTTATAGAGTTGTGCTGCATTTTATGTTATGAATATGATAAACAAGAAAAGAAGTAAGCCAAAACTTGTAATTAATTATAAGTCTCTAAATAAAGTTTTTAAATGGATCAGATATTCGATCCTTGATAAAATGAATCTACATAATAGATTACATAAAGTAAAAATATTATCCAAATTTGATTTAAAATCTAGTCATTGACACATCCTAATCAAAGAAAATAATAGATATAAAATAGCATTCATGGTTCCTTTTTGCTTCTACGAATGAAACATAATGCCCTATGGGCTTAAGTATACTCTCTCTGAATCTCATCATATTATGGATGGAATATTTAAAAGGTTTTTCAAATATATCATTATTTATATTGACGTGCTAGAAAGTTCTAATTCCATTGAAAAATACTTTAAGCACTTAAAAAACTTTTAAATAATTAATCTAGATAAATAGATTAATTTTTTTTCCAAAGATTAAATTATTTCAAATTGAAATAAGATTTTTGGTCCATAACATATCTAATTAATAAAAACATTGAGTTTGTTGTTAAATTTTCAGACAAAATTCTAAATAAAAATCAGTTATAAAGATTCTTCGGGTGCATTAAAGTATGTATTATATTTATACTAAAACTTGATACAATAATGCAGCTCTTCTCTTTGATTAAAGAAAAGTCCACCTCTATGAAGTGATAAGCACACTATGGCGATAGAAAGATAAAAAGTCATGTAAAAAACCTCTAATGTCTAAACCTTGCTGATCTTGATAGTTCAAAATTACTGAAGCTGATGCATTCAATCTTATGTTTAATGAAATCCTAAAACAACGCTGTAATTCTAAAGAAGAATTAGTTTGTTTCACTTTTGGATGATGAAATATTACACAAAACAAATATTCCATCATCAAAAAAGAAATATTAACAATTTTTAAATGCATAATCAAGTTTCAAGATAAACATTTTAATAAAAGATTCTTATTAAGAATATAGATTAAGTTTATTATTGTAAAGGATGTCAAAAATTTAATTTCTGAATAAATTTTTTTATCATGGCAAGCTTAACTTTCTATTTTCAAATTTAACATTAAATTCATTAATGGTTCTATAACTCACTTTCTGAATTTCTAACACAAGAATTTATGTAGGGATCTAGGGTGGCTAACCCCACACCACTCCACATCGGCAGATAAATCCATGCTAATCATTGTGGTTCTTCCTCCCATATTAGCGGATGAATTATTCTAATTGTGGTAGTTCTTCCTCCCAGGGGGAAAAGAGGTGGTTGTGGTGACATATCTATTGTGGATAAGATTGACTTGCACAACTATTTTTATAACACTTCTTAACGAACTATTATGCATGGTGAGTCATCTAAAAACATCTCTAAAAATGTAGTTGCTGCTAAGCTTGTTTATTTTACTAAAAAATAAGCAAAATCTTATTAAAATTAATCTAGACGATTATCAAATCAAAATTCGTGTACAAAATTTCAAAGATATATGAGAAATAATCCTTTCTCATTTGAACTTAATCTCATTAGATAAACACATGAAAAGATATTAACACAATTAAAATATTTTGAGGTATCTCATAACAAAGATGAAGTAATACATTCTATCATGTATATAGTAAAAGTGTTATTCATAATATTATTCATCAGAGAGAATGTGGTCAAACTCCGTTCTAAGAAACAAAACTATATTCTTGACAACCAATTTATAGTATAAAGTTGTGATGAATTACTGGATTTATGTTAAAGCAATGTTCAAGACATTCTTTTTTGGTTAACGATTGAAAAAGAAAATTTTGGATGTTTATAGTCAGTAAGGAAGTTATTGAAAAAGAACCATCAGGCTAGTTCTTCCACTGGTGACTTTATTTTGGTGCTGAAATAGGCATTCTCTTGACCTAATGAAAAATATATTTAATGATTGGATGAAAGCAATCTCTAAAATGAAGACAATTAATCTAATGAAAATAATGTAGGGATAAATTTTGATTTTTGTTTTCAACTTTCAAATATCTTGAGCTAGTCATTGAATGTTATAATTAGAAATAACTTATTTAATTAATTAATCTTTTAAAGGCAAATTTTATTGAAATGATGGAACCAAATTGACATTGAAGAAAAATTTAAATAAATTGGAACCATCATTATATATTATAAGAGTTTATCTATCTCATCAAAAGAGCTCGGATTTCAACCTCTTTGTTAAGGATGTCTTTGACAGCATCAAATGACGTTATCCTCATGAATTTGTAGATTAAAAAAATTTGAGGCTGTTGAAAATATATGAAGAATAATTTAGAGTTGTCTTTAAAAGTAGTATGTTCATTATAGATTGTGATGATCATATGTTTTCAATGAATGCAACAAAAAATTTATTAGAGTAAAAAATATGTCGAGAGATTAATGGCAAGTTCCACGTGTAATTATTTTCTTCACCAATTAAAGATGCATAATGGAATACTATTTTTTATTAAAGTAACCACTACTGAATGCTTTAAAATCTCTTTTAGTTAAGTTGTAAAATTTGTCTTAAAGTTATGTTTTATGTTTTTTCTTCTTTTAACATGTTCATTGCTTACCTTGTAAGGATTCTAGTTTGGTTCTATAATTTTGAAGTCAGTGTACCCAGTCTTCAATTATATAAGGGGATTTATACTTATGTTTTGAGTGTGCAAGTTTTAAGTTGTATCTTAGTCTGCTTCTATTGTGCGCTTCCAACCTTTAGCCATATAAGTTTCTATTTATAAATAAAAGTCTAAATTTTTTTTATACAATATCTTTTATACTTTGTTTAGCTTTTCCAAACAAAGTCCAGGACAGATTAATAGTTTTATCTAATTGATCAATGGTGATCGATTGTTCAACAGTCTTTATTAAGGTATTTTCTTTGAAATCAAAGGTTCCAATTCGATAAATTATAGATTTATCGACCTTGGGAAGTGTAATAACCGAAAAAAAAGATATATATATCACGTGGCGGATTGTGGAGAAAGAAAAAAAGAATCTGAGGGAGTCAGTTTTCCCAAAACGAGGAGAAGAACACTAGCCTACAGAGTGACCGTCGTTGGCGTCGTCGATGGGAAGGAGAAGCGGAGTCGGTACGTCCTGCCGTCGTCAACGTCGCCGTCGAAAGGAAGGAGAAAGGCCTTGCCACGTGCGGACGATCGAGGAAGAAGTGAGTGCTGAGGAGGAAAGGAGGAGCTCGCGTATGCGTGAGTGAATCGTCGCGTGTGTTAGGCAAAACCAGAGGTAATGTAAGTATATAATTTATAAAATGATGTTTAATTGAAATTTTTATGTTAATATTATGATCTCAAACTTTGATTTAAAATTTATGGTTTTTAACTTAAGATTTATTAATTTCAGCAAATAGGTTAAATTAGGAAAAATAATCCTTGAAAAGAGAAGAATGAAATATACTTTATATGTACATTATTTAATAATTAAATTACAAATATGATAATAATAATAATTATATTAATTGAAGATTTAATTTTAACTAGAAAATAGGTAATGAATAAGGGCGATGTGAGCGTTAAATTATAAAAGCTATATGTAAGGAGGTTCAAGAGTATTGATTAAATTAATATTTGATTATAGGAATTTCAATTAAGGAAGGCGTTAAAGGAAAGGAGATTCAAGAAAGCTAGTTAAAGTGGGTAATTATATTCTTTTATGATAAAAATATCTTAAATTCTTATGATGAAACGCGTGTTCATATGATTATGACTTTTTTATGCAAGTTGTGATGATTTTTTGTTCTTTCTTAAATTGTTTCTTTTATGTTGGATAATACACGAATGTTAGATCATATTGCCGCGTTATCATTTTATAAAAGTTCATTGATTTGTTAATCATGAATTAATGTGCGTAGTGGTATAATAATTGTATGTTATGAATGAATGTTGAATTGGAGTTCACCCCTTTATAGATGCGGGGCCTTGATACTGCAAAATGATTAAAAAGGTCGATGAATTGAAAATAATTCAAAGCGATGAAATTGGCAAATGACAATGGTAATAGATACTTGTTCTTTGAATGAGTATTTCATGGTGACTCTTGGAAGGATGATAAAGTAAAAGTAAAAGTTTATATGATAAATGTTTATGTATCTGACCCCATATCTTGATAAATGTTTATGTATACCTCATATCTTCGATAAATGTTTATATATACCGTTTGATTGTTTGAGCGATTTCTTTAACGTATACATGTAATGACAAAAATTGGCATGCATCTTAGTTCTTTCTTCTTATATGTAATAACATAATTGGCATTTGAATTATATATTTTTTATTGCTTAAACTTTTTCGTAATCATCCAATTAAATGGATAGAAGGAAAAGTATTTCTGCGTAGAGAGGATTTGAGGAGAAAGGTAATTATATGTTGAGTTATGTTTAAAGTGTGTTTTCTCCTGAACTTTGTTAGAATTTTTATGTATGGAAAATTTGTATAATTATTTGTGGTTTGTAGTGGCTCTTTTATGATTGGAGATTGGAGATTTTATTTATGATTAAAAATGTTAAGAAATATTTTATTTTATCCGTCCTGTCTTGGTATTCCAAGCTCGGGCGTGTGAGGAAGAGATTATCGATTTAAATCTACCTCATTCAAATGGAACTCTGATAAATTGACATTTTTTATCAAATTATTATTTCTTATTGAGGAATTTCTAATTAATAGATCTGAAAATGATGAAGAAGCCATATAGAGAACAAAGAGGACTTTTCTTTGAAAATTAGTTAAGACAAAGTCTAAACAGTTTAAAGTTATATTCTACCATTTTTTGATTCATAACTACTGTTGGGTATGTGTCATTGTTACATTAGAGTATGAGGTTAAAAACTCCATTGAGCTAATGGCCCTGCGATCTCGAATTTTTCGGGTTATATACCTTTCAGTTATATAGATCAGAGAACTAAGTTCATAATACTTTAAGAAATTGCTCAATGGTCAACATAATCCAAGACTTATGACCCTAACATCGGCTTAAAATAGGACTTACTGTTATATGAGATGAAGTCAAGCTTTTTCTATCAGCTTATAAAAGTTCTAAGACATAACTTCAAACAAAGTTTCATATAATGATAGAAAAACTAGTCAAGGATTTATAAAAGAACTTAATCTCTAACTTGACTTCATTTATATCTCATTATTTTCAATTGATTAGTTTCTGAATTAAAGAAATTCATTCTTGGAGAGTCTTTAGAGGGGATTCACCCCATTATGATTCTAGTACCAAGCAAAGCCTGAAGCTTTAGAGTAGATATAGATAAATAAAGTATAAAAGATACATTGTATATAAAGAACTTGGACTTTTATTTATGAATAAACACTTACATGATTGAAGGTTGGAAAAGCATATTGGAAGTACTCTAAGTTATAACTTAAAAAACTTGTACACTCAAAACATAAGCAAAACTGAGGATTGAGTATACAAATTTTAAAATTATAAAAACCTAACTAGATATTTTGCTTATATATAAGCTATGGATATGTTAAAAAGAGAAAAGATATAAAACAAAACTTTAAGTCAAAGTTTAAAACTTTATCAAAAAGAGATTCCAAAGTATTTGATAATAGTTACTCTAATAAATAAAAAGTAAAATTCTATTATGCATCTTTAGTTGATGGAGGAAATAATCGAGGTGTGGACTCTCCATTAATCTTTCGATATTGTATTTTTTCTAATGGATTATTTGTCGACATTCGTTGAAGATATATGACACTTTTAATAACTACATTTTTAGTAGCCTTAATTTTGTTGATCCTTAGATACATGAGAATAATATCATTTGACGTTGTCAAAGACGTTATGGAGAGGTAGAAATCTAAGCTCTTCAATGGGATGAATAACTTTTTATGACTTTTAATGATGGTTTTAATTTGTATTTGTTTTTTTTTTTTCAATGTTGATTTAGTTCCATCATTTGAATAAAATTTATCTTTGAAGGACTAATTGATTAAATGTGTTCTTTCCTAATATAATATTGCACGACCCATCCATGGTATTTGACATCCAGTGAAGAATTAGACCAAACTTTGTTCCTATATCATTTTTCTTAAATTAATAAGCCTCATTTTAGGGGTTTTTTTCATGTAATCATTAAAAATATTTTTGATTGGGATGGAGAGAATGTGTATCTTAGTACAAAATAGATCTACTAATGGAAAATCAAGTTGGTGGGTTTTTCTCAATAATTTTCTTGTTGATGATAAACATTCAAGAGTGTCTTTCTTGATCATTAACTAAAAAAATGCCTTAAATATTACTTAATTGTAGGTCCAATAATTTATCATAATTTTATGTTGTAAATTAGCTATCAAGAATATAATTTTTTTTCTGGATGAAGTAAGACCCATTCTCTTTGATTAATAACTTTGTGAATAAAATTTTTATTATACATGATAGAATGCATTTGTTTTTCTTTGTTGTGGGAGATCTCAATACATTTTAATTATGTTAGAATCTTTGCATATGTTTCTCTAGTAAGGTTGAATTCAATGGGGAAATAATTGTTTTCTAAATATATCTCAAATATTGTTTGGGGATTATTGATCAAATAATCGTCCGGATGGATTTCAATAAGATTCTGCTTAATTCTTTTAGTGATATAAATAGATTTAGTAGTAATAATATCTTTTAGAGATTGCTAAGTTTTTTTAGGTGACTTATTATTTTTATAGTTCGTTGAGAAGTTCCATAAAGATAGTTATGCAAGTCAATCTTGTCTATGATAGATATGTTGCCACCATGACCTCTTTCTCCCTAGAGGAAGAACAACTACAATTAGTGTGGCTCATTCGCTGATGTGGGGTTAGCCAAGTTGTTCCTACAGCTGCTCGAGTTAGAAAATTAGGAAGTGAATTATGCGAGCCATTAATGAATTCGACGTTGAGTTCAAAAATAGAAAGTTGAGCTTATATTGATAGAAAATTTATTTATAAATTAAATTTTGACGTTCTTTTCAATAATAAGTTTGACGAGGAATAAATTTTCTTTTTTAATAAGAGCTTTTTATTAAGAAGATCATCTTGAAATTTGGTTATGCATTTAACAAATGATAATATTTTTTTAAGATGACATATTTAGAATAAAGGTGTTGTTTTAAGATTTTGCCATATCTAAGATTGTATGTATTAGTTTCAACAATTTTGAAATTGTTTTACACATGGGAGATTTTTTAGACATTTTTTATCTTTCTAATTATCATGGTGTGTTTGTTACTACTCCATGGAGGTGAATTTTTCATTCGTTGATCAAAGAGTAGGGCTATATCCTGCACCATATTTTAGTATAAATTTAACACAGTTTAGACATCCGTAAATATGATCATTACATAGTCAACCCTTTGACAATACTAAACCTTACTTAGTAGGCTTGTGATGAGTGCTTGTGTTATCTAACAGGTGTTTAGGCATAATGTCATTCTTAAAGCTGATGATCATATAAACATTACAACACTTCTTTCTATTATAATCTATTTTTCCATTACACAAACTCAGTTCAAATCACTGATCTTCTTGTTCACCACATTAAATATAATATCCAATTAGCTTATTTCCTAATTTCCTAATTAATTTTGTTTTAATCACTTGTTGTACAAATCCACTTTGCATCTTTGGGATAAGGATTTCGTGTATGGTTGGATCTCTCCGCGACTTCCTTATTTCATTTCCTTTGAGCCGCGATGGTAATTCCTCCTCTTTTCCTCTCGCGGGCTTCACTTGAAGTGAAGCCTCTGAGATGAAGGAGTGTCACCTCAGAGTGCTGACTGCGTCTCGAGTTGAAACGTCGGTCTTGGACCCATGATCGCCGGCTTCTGGAATCGCTTCTTGTCGACTTCATCACAGCAACCCTCAGACGAATTACGTCTAGATCGCACAAGCGAGTTCATGAATATGATCATGAGAAGAGGCTGATTTAAAATTGGGTAATTTATACAATCCATTTACTTTAAGTAATTGACTTGGGTTGTAGAAAATAAAAGGTAATGTGTTACATTAAAGCTGACAGTGAAAGTTTTGGGGAATCGAAAAATATTTGGGAAAAGATAATAGGTATATGTGTGTAGTAGATGAATGTGTTAATTTTACAACAAGGAATCTTATTAACTTTATGTTAATCTGTCGAGATATTTAGTATTGGTTAGTAGATTACGTTAGTGCTCTCTTGTGTTTGAGATGATATGAGTAGAGATCAATTTAAATGTACGCGATTATTCCTCTTGTGCTTCTAACTACTTTTCTTCTTGCTCTTGCAACTTTAAATTATGATCTTCTTGTTGATAATTTAAAAAACGAGGTGGGTAGAAAGGTATTTTGTTGATTTGTTGATTTTGAAGATTAAAACTTTTGGGTATGTACAAATTTTAACTTTAATAAAGATATGATTTTGTTGCATATGTAAATCTTTAAAGCGTCATTATTAATTGTTAAATGCATGTGATATAAAATATCAGGAAAATGTGATAGGAAGGCTATGTTATAGAAATCTGCGCAGATAGATAAAAGTTCTGACGAGATGAGTCGTGAGCAGGGGATCTTAGTATCCCCATCACTTATGAGGTTCATTATTTGTCAATGGTGTCGATTAGGTAAGTAGTTTTAATTTCTTTTTTAAATCTAATACCCTTTTGTTATGAAGTCAAATGTATCAATTATAAATGACATTTAGGAAAAGGATTTGATATAAAGCGAAATTAACTTTATTAAATGACATTATGATCATTCTTCTTTCGTCGTATTCATTTTCTCTAGTTTATCGGTTTTACTCTTAGAAATTTAAATGTAATCTCGATTGTTCTCTTGTCTTTATTGAAATTCTTTTAGATTCTTGTCTCAAAATTTTTTAAAACATGATCTTCTTGTTGATAATTTAGGAAAAGATGAGGTGGTAAAAAGTTTTTGTTGATTTGTAGAGTTTTGGGGTGTATAGTTTTAGATTAAGTTTTTTGGGTATAATACAAATTTTATCCGATAATCTGATTCTTTACATTATTTGGCTTAAAGATTTCGCTTCTTGTGATATGAATTAAGTAGTATATGAATTATAAATTTATGATTTGATTAGATACAATTTGGTTCTGGTTCTGATATGCGTTAGACGTGTTGGTGGAATCACAATCGATTGATATCACATACATTATCTTTGGTTCAGAATAAGGGTAGGGGTCGTCGGATGTAAAAATCTCTCCATCATTAAGAATCCTAAATCGAAATGAAAATACAATTTAGCTTTAGTTCACATGATTACATACCTCTTGGAAGTCAAGTATCATCTATCCCAAAGTTCCAAAATCACACTCACTTTACGGATCACTCTTTCCATATCATATATAGTGAGAAGTGGCATCCAACTCTAATTGCAGCTGAGATTGAATAAGGAGAGGAAGCAATTAGAGAGGGGGAGCCTTCGTCTCATTATGACTACTCGCATGACACTTGGACATATCACTTTGCTTGACTTGAGCTGAAGATTGACAGATATATAGAGGAATAAGGAGCCCGCTTGGAGGAGTACCAATGACAATGCGTAGAGGACTGAGCTTGGTTTCAAGCTCTTTCGACTGCTACCAAACGAGAAACCTTCTGAGTTCTAGTTTTTCTTTTTAGCATTTGTTTTAGTCTGCTTTGTATTTGTTGTTATATTAGTGTAGTGCATTAGTCGCAATACAATATTAGTGTATTTTGCATAACTGTTCTACATGAATCATCTAGATGGTGCCTTCTTATTATTGTATTTTATGAATTAGTGGTTCATGTGATATTTTTTCAAAATCTTGTTTATATTACATAATTATGAATGGGTATACATTAGAATACAAAATCTATCTAGTAGAAAAATGAATAACCAATCTAACTAAACTCTATAAAAATAGTCTATATGATGATGCACATAACTATTTAGTGTAAAATTTTATGTGAAATGTATCTGTCATTTTATTTTTCTTTGCTTTTGTAACAACTTTTGTATAAATATTAGTGCAGATGCATAGGATTTTGTATATTACAAAATAGATTAAGGAAGATAATGAGATTGAGATGCACAGACTATAATAAAAGCTGAATAAAAGAAAATACAAAAAAGGGGGAGAAAAGAGAAAAAAACAAAAAACAATTCGTGTTTCCCTAGCTATCATTAAGTTATCTTTTATAACAATTGTTCATCTACTTGAACCATGCATTAACATTTTAATCATTCAAATAAAATTTTAGCAAAATTTTGATTTGTACAAAATTATTTGGAAAATTAAGTAATTTGATAGATGAAAATTGCATTAGTAATGAAATATAACAATGGTTGTGTTGCATATAAGTATACTATTGTACAGTTAGTAGGATAAAGATGGTGAAATATATTATACAACCACTAGATTGCCCGTTCTAAATTTGCTAGTTAAACAAGTGTGTATGCTAATAAGTTATGTGATTTATTTATTGATAGTGGTTATACCGAGAACATATTATCTCAAAAGGTGGTCAAGGCTTTATAATTCAGAGCAACGAAATACTCTTTTATACAATTAGTTCTGTCTGAAAGGTTATTCAGGTTCCCAGGAGTGATCTGCGCAAAATCTCATTTTCTATTGCAAGCTTTTTGTTTATGAAGCCTTATGTGATGTCTTAGACTTGGATGTGTCTCATTTAATCATGGGTTGTCTTTGATAATGTGATATGAGCACTCGGTATGATTATCATACTAAGGCATGTGTATGTACTTCTAAGTAAGATAAGGTTGTTTCCCAAAACTAGTAAAACATTGTTATGGAAAGGGTTGCATTCACCATGGTTTTAGGCTCTTAATTACTAAATGAATATAAGGAACAATCTAGCATCCATGCAATTCTATTAATGGAGCAGACCAAACCAGCCATTAAAGTTCCTGAGGCAATGTGAGGTTTTTAAGTGATTTTTTGTACCTTACTCCAATTGAGGTGTTGGACAAATTACCACTTATCTAGTCAATACAACATTAGATTGAGTTCATTTTGGGTTCCAATTTATTGAATTTGTCGCATTATAAGATGAAGCCCAAAGGAGCATAAAATGTCTCAATAGAGTGGTAATTTATAAAAACAACTCATTTGACACAACTTGATTGTGTGTGCTATAATGGCCCTTACTCATTCCCATAAGGATGAGTAATGGTGGATGCATTTTGGCAATAAGGCCATCAAGAAAATCATCATGAAATATTAGTTTTCAATTCCTCGCCTTGAAGATCTCCTAGATAAACTTCATAGCAATAATAGTTCTCCAAGCTCAATTTATTTAGTGGTGGCTATTAACTTCATATATGAACAGGAAATGAATGAAATACTTCCTTTAATATGAGAGAGGGGCTATATGTATTGCGGGTGTGTTATCTGGATTATGTAATGCACCAAGCTTATTCATGTGATAAATAAATGATACACTAAAGCCATTAGAAAATCTTGTGGCACTTTGATGACATTTTAGTTTATATGTTGTCCATGGATGATCACATATTGCATCCTCAAAGCTATTCATTACAATACAGATTCATAAGCAATACCTTAACCCTACCAAATATGTGTTTGTTGATAGGTAAATGCACTTATTGGGATTCATAATTTGTGCTTAGCACATTCGAATCAACTCAAGGAAGATTACAACAATACAACCTTGATCAACTATGACTTTAACTTATATTTGAAATTTGTGGGTTGGCCAATTTTTATGGGCACTTTTTTAAATGGTTCAATATCATTATGATACCCACTATAGTTTATTTAAAGTCGACTTCATTCTCTTGTGGACAATAAACAATAATGCAACTTTGAGACAATAGCTATGCACATCACTAGATTTAGCTCTACTAAAATTTGAAAACCCATTTCAAGTTGGAATTGATGCTTTAATAATGGGCATTAAGGTTGTTTTGCCATAGGAGGGTGTCCCAACTAGGTTTTTTAATGAAAATTAAGCCATTTAATGTAACAATGGTCTACTTATGAATATGAGCTTTATTCTATGATTTAAGTGTTGAAATAATGGTAATATTATTTGTCACATTAAGAATTTTTCTATTTAGTGACCGTCAATCACTTTAGGTTTTATAAATGTGGAGAAATTTTAGTCAAGTTCATATTTGGTGGGTGATGTGTTAACCCCATGACCCTTCATGAATATCTTAGGTTTTGATAATCACAAATATTCTTGGTTGACTACTTGTTTATATTAATTAGTTGTGTGTGTAGGCTGCAATGAGTTGTTCAAGTAGGTATCACAATTAAGTAGCCAAATGATTGTTGTCTAGGAAGGTACTATCAATGGCAGTTTGATCGAAGAGTTAGAATATAAGAAGACTTCGTTGATCCAAGAAGATTTAAGTCAAGCACAAAGTTAAATCATTATTTTGGGTTTTGATTTATTTTGTCTTTATGTAATAGGTAAGTAAATGTTGGACAACAATCAAATACATACACACTTGAGAGAAATGAAAATATAAAAAATTACTTTAAAAAAATAAAAATTCTTATCGTGCGATGGGCCATTTTATTAACTAATAAGCCTCTATAATTAAATTGGCTAATTCAAAATTTTTGAACTATTTGTATCGTACAATTTAATATTACATTATACGGTTGCCTTTTTTTGTTAATTAATACTCATCATAATTAAGTCTATTAATTCAAAAAATTGAATTAATCATACTGTACGATCTGTATTGTACAATACAAATATATATGATAATTAAACGATTTAAATCCCAAATATTTAAAAGATTATAGGTTTTTACTAATTCAATTTGTATTGTACGATGGCATTGTATAGGACAAATAAACTGGGAGCAAATATTTTTTAACTAATCTTGAAGTAAAACTCTTGATCATATAGTGTGATTATGATGGTTCTTGGGACAATAGTATCGCATTAGTACGATTAGACAGAAAGATTATTTTGAACTAATTGTATAATATGATCCAGATCATATAATATGATTAAGATGATTTGATTAAAAATTACTCTTTAAATTTTTTATTCAACACCTTATAAATGCCCTCTTAGGGGAGCCTAACCTGCCGACTTGAATATGAGAGTGCTTAAGGTAGTATTAGGGGCGGGTGTCTTTTTGGAGAAAAGTATAGAGAATCTTCTCCTCTTTTTGTTAAGAGATTCATTGAGAGAAAATCCTTTTGGTGAGGTTGTAGTATCGCATTAGTACGATTAGACAGAAAGATTATTTTGAACTAATTGTATAATATGATCCATGATCATATAATATGATTAAGATGATTTGATTAAAATTACTCTTTAAATTTTTTTCAACACCTTATAAATGCCCTCTTAGGGAGCCTAACAACTTGAATATGAGTGCTTAAGGTAGTATTTTGTCTTTTGGAGAAAAGTATAGAGAATCTTCTCCTCTTTTTGTTAAGAGATTCATTGAGAGAAAATCCTTTTGGTGAGGTTGCATTTAGCTTGGTTATTCTTTTTCATCCACTTTGTCATTGTGAGTTATATTTCAAATTGAGAGTTTGTTTTGTAAGGAGAACATGAGTGAAACTTATTAATATGAGAAGATTTTGTACCTTGTGGATGGAGCAATATATATTTTTTGCCTTGAAAGAAAAGGCTAGTGGTATAGGATTTTTTTCAATACTCGTTAAGGATAGAGGCCTCTTTGCTTTGACTTTTGTGCGAAGGAGAGTGAAAAATTTGAAGACTTAGGTCCATTGGGCTGAATCACTATAAATCAATGTGTCCCTCTTTTGTTTTTCTTTTACTTTGGCTTTACTTATCTTTCCATTGGATTGTTGCTTTACTTTAAGCTTTCTTGCTTTTGAATTTGAAAGATTTATGTTTTTTTTAAATTTTACACATAGCAATTTACCCCTCTCTTGGGTGTGTCATCTTTCCAAGTGTTATTAGAGCATGTTGCTTATTTAATGGTCTAACAACAGCATGCAAATCCCAAGTAACACATAGGGAATTGAAACACCTTTGAAGGAATTCAATTATTCAATCAGCTTTGTTTTATGATATACCTTTTGATTTCTAGAAAATTTGCATGTCTATATTTATTCAATCAATTGATTATTACATGAATATGATAGAATTAGGTTATACACCTCACATAGACTTGTTAATGGCAGACAGTGAAATTTCATTCAATTTTTGGGTAATAGAAAATCAAAAATTAGCATAACTAAATTTTAAATGTTTAAATTGTTTTTCTTAAGCTTTAAAATTTGAAGATTACATGCGTGTTTGCATATATAAAATTGGTAAAAAAATTTGAGAAAAATTATGTGCTATATATGAACGAAATGATAAGTTACATAATCATGTGTCAAATTGTTTTATATGATTATGAATTATTTTGTATGTTATCTCATGTGTCTATTTTTGATATGTATACACATTTTATAAAAAGTATTATCTCATTATATACATAAGAAAGAGAATTTACAAATCTTAAAAAGTTAACAAAATGTAATGTTGTCTAACCCAATCTTGGGATGCCAAGGTCACAACTATTTTTGAATCTAAAGATTTATATGTTTATTTTATCGATAATTTGATTGGTTCTCTTATTGCTTATGAATAAAAAAACTTTATAAAGAAGTACAGACACAAGTGATAGAAAAAAAGAGAAGATGATTGCTTAACAGGTAAATATCTCTGAATGCAGGGAGGAGGAAAGCAACACTGATGATGATGATGATATTATGAAATTCAAAACCTTCTTAAAAGTCAAGAGGAAGAGATTTGATTGTAAGAAAGTAAAGGTAAAATTAAAAATTCTTCAAAGGTTATTGATTTTATTTGTTATGAATGTACGAAATCAGATCATATTAAATGAGAATGTCCTTCACTCAAGAGTACAAATCATAAAGTTAAACAAGAATAAAAAGGTGATGTTAACAAGGGCAAATGAAGGACTCAATACGCTTTATGAATTAACTCAGATTCAGACTCTTCTGAAGAAAAAAATAGTAGAGGACGCCACAAACCTCTGTTTGATGGCATAAGGGAATTCAACAACTATGATGATAAATAAGTAAATATTCTTAGTTAAGATGAATTTTTAAATATTTGAGATGAGTTGTATGTTGCATTCAAATTATTAAGAAAATAAATATTTAGCCTTAAAGAAATTTTTTCTTTTTTTGAAAAGAGTTATATCACATTATTACAAAAACATGAAAAATTTTAAAAATGAATATTATAAAAATTACACCCTCTTTTTTATTGTAATCTATTTTTGCATTACACAAACTCAGTTTATTGTAGTTAATCTTCTAATTTACTAAATTGAAAATCTCACAATCATTTAGAATCCTAAATTAAGACGAAAACACAATCTAGCTTTAGGTGACATGATTGAATACCTCTTGAATGTCAAGTACAATCTCATCTATTTCTAGGATTCAAACCACACTCCTCACTTTACGGATCACTCTTTCCACATCATATATAGTGAGAGGCGGTGGCCAACTTAGGTCACAACCGAGGTTGAAGTAGGAGAGGAAGCAGCTAAAGAGAAGAGTCTTCAGCTAATTATCACTATCCATAGGACTTGATGGATCACTTTGATTGACTTGAGTTGAAGATTGATAAACATATAAAGAAATAAGGAGCCCGCTAGGAGGAGTGTCAGCAACAATGCGTAGAGGCAAAGCAAGCTCAAATTGATCTGCTTCATAGAATCTTCCAACCACCACCGGATGAGAAACTTTCTGAGTTCTTGTTTTTCTTTTTAGTATTTGTTTCAGTCTGCTTTGTACTTGTTTTATTAGTGTAGTTGCATTAGTTCGCATTAGCATATTAGTGTATTTTGTATAACCATTCTGCATGATTCATCTAGATGATGCCTTCTTATTGTATTCTATGAACTGGTAATTGATGCGTTATTTTCTCTAAATTTTGTTTTTATTACATAATTACAAAATAATATGCATTAGAATAGAAAATCCATGTAGTAGAAAATATGAATAATTGACTTAAACAAACTCTTTAAAATAGTTTATATGATGATGCACATAATTGTTTAGTGTAAATTTTTTTTATGTTAAATGCATTAGTTACTTTATTATTCTTTGATTTTGTAACAGCCTAACTTGTTAAATATTAGTGCAGATGTGTGCGACATTGTAAATTGTAGAATATATTGACTAATGACAATAATGAGATTGGAATTCACAGACTATAATTAAAGTTGAATAAAAATCCCAAAAAAAGGGGAGAAAAGAGAAAAGAAATAAAAAATATTTAATGTTTCCCCAATTTGTCATTAAGTGGTCCTCTATAACAGTTGTTCGTTTGCTTGAACCATGCAATAGCATCTCTTATCATTTAAATGAAATTTAAGCAAATTTTTAATTAGTTACAAAATTATTTGAAAAAATAGGTAATTTGATAGATGCCAATTGCCTATGTAATGAAATATAGCAATAGTTTTGTTGTATATAAGTAGATTATTGTAGAGTTAGTAGGATATATAGAAACATGTCATATGACCACTGGATTGGACATTCTAAATATGCTAGTTAAAAAGTATGTATGCTAAGAATGATTTAAGGGAAATTTGCTTAACTTATAATGTATAAATATATTTCTGCACCTCAAGTCTTTGCATATTTTTGTTATTGTAACCCTTTTTGATATGTCAAAAGGGGGAGTATTGGTTGTTTGGGATTATTTGACTTGCATGGTTTGACTTGCATATTTTTGTTTGACTTGCATATTTTGCATTTTTTTACTCATCCTATTTTCCATAATTTAATATTTTTCAAAAATAAAGTAAAAACAAACTTCATTCATTACATATTCTTTTATAGGGCATAAATTGAGGTGAAGTTATCTTGTTTTTATTAAACCCCTAAACACAAGAACAAATATTTGCATCATAAAAAAGAAAATTATTAATTTCATGAGACTTCATTCTTATCCTAAGTTTTGTTGATCACAAACATTTTTGGTTGACTACTTGTTTATACTAATCAGTAGTTATGACAATTAAGCAGCCAAATGGATGCAGTCTACAAAAGTACAATCAATTGAAGTTTGTTTAGGAAAATATAATTCAAGATCATATAATACGATTAGGATGTTTAATTAAAAATTAATTTTTACATTTTTTATTCATCCTCCTTATAAATATCCCTTTAAGTGAGCCTAATTTGCCAACTTAAACATGAGAGAGCTTAAAAGAAGCATAGGGAAGGGTGTCTTTTTGGAGTAAAGTTGGGAGTCTCTGCATCTCTTTTCTTTAAGAATTTTCTCTAGAGAAAATCTTTTTGGTGAGGTTGCACTGAGCTTGATTATTCTTTTTCATCCATCTTTCCACTATGAATTTTATTTTAACTTGAGAGTTTGGTCTTGTAAGGAAAACTTGAGTGGAACTTGTTACGAGAAGATTATGGACCTTCTAGAGGGAGTGTCATCTTTTTTGCTTTAAAAGAGATGTGGAGTGGTGTATGGTTTGCCCAATGCTCATTAAGAAGAGAGGCATCTCCACCTTGTCTTTTGCACCAAAGGAGTCTAAAAATTTTGAAGGAGTTTTGAAGAGTAAAATTAGGTTCGTTAGGCTGAACTAGTGTAAATCGATTGGTGCCCCTCTTTTTTTTTTTGTTGCCCTTATCTTTGTGTTGGATTATTTCTTTACTATTTTCCTTGCACTTCTTGCTTGCTCAATTTGAACGATATATTTTTTTCTCTTTTAAAGATTTTAAAGGCACGCACCAATTCACCCTCTTTTGGGTGTGCCATATTTACATAATGTTTTCAGAAAAATTTAGCTTTCTCTTCAAGCATAAGACTAGTTTGTTTAATCATGTAGTTGAAACACTTAGTCGTTGGGACAATCTCCTCATTGCTATCCAAATCATTGTGACCATACTTTAATTAGAATATATGGAACCATGGACTCACTACAAAGACCATAATCCAATCAATAATTACTCTTTATAGCAAGGCCCATAGTGCATATAAGGACGGATAAGAAGTCAGTGCTTTTACAACTTCAATTCTTTTAATCAATGTTGTGATGGCAGTCTATCATCATGTTCAAAAGTGCCATGTTTGTCAGTCCTATGAAGGCACAACCCCAAGCACCAAACTCTATACATAGCTATGAATTTTGAATTCCATTTGGGAAGAGCTTTATCATTACTTTATGCTTGGGACTACCAAAGACTAAATGTGGTATGCATTTAGTCATGATATTTGTTGATCAATTTTCGTTAAGTGTCTCATTTCATTGCCTCCAAAAAAATGTTTGATGCTCTTAATACTGTTAAACTATTTTTCCTCACATTGTTTGATTTCATGGCTTATATTTGAAATTATGTGTTACTTCTAGCATTAATTATAGAAAAGCATTGAACCATTCTTTGTATATGCTCAACAATTATCTATAAATATATGAGTAGAAACCTACATGTTAATATGATTTGATGTTTTTTAGGGATCATGTGAAATAGTGGGATGAGGTATTAAGCCAAGTAGAGTTTGCATATAACTCAACGGTTAATCTGTCTATTTGTCAATCTCTCTTTAGCATCATGTTCAACAAATTTCTTAACCATCCTATAGACCTCAAATTATTTCTCAAATCATGCAATAAGTCGGTAGCAGACATTGTTATCATTTTTGATATAGAGTTTCATAATGCAAAAATCTAATTGACTGAAAACACTCAAGCAATACAAGCAAGAGGTTAACTGACACTGCTGTTGGAAGGTCAGAGCATTTTCATTTAAAAACATTTTCAAAGTTGAAGCCTCACAAGTTGGGACTCTTTGTAATTTCCCCTCTCACATCAATGACCACCTATGTTGTCTCATTGCCAGCAGAAATTAAACCTCTCCAACGCCTTTAATATTTCCTATATCTTTGTGCATCATCCATCCGATAATGCCTCCATATAACTTTTAGTGAACTAGAGTGAAGTTCCTCTGAAGTATGTTAGAAATTTGATGAAGCGGCCGGCATAATTATGTTATTTCTCCCTTATTACTTTTTTTCTCTTATATGGATGCTTGCCAAACCATTTCTCCTTGTCCACGCCACCAATAAATTTTTGGGGCATTTTACATATATAGTGCACAAATCTCATATATTTATATATCTAACACCTAAATTTTGATATGTACATTTATAGCACCTAATTCCTTAATATTTCATCAAAATAACACCTTTACTACTTTTTTTAAAGTGAAATGCTTCGTTCCAAGCATAGAAAAGGTGCTATATTTGTAAATATCAAATTTTAGGTGTTAGATATATAAATGCATAAGAATTGTGTGCTATATGTAAAATTCTCTAAATTTTTTTATAGACGTCTAGTGGTTTTCATAAATTTTTAACCACCCACCACAATTATTGAAATCTTTGGATCCACCTCTTAATAGTTAGGTCAACTTTGATGTCAAAGCTGAAGCCCAAACTTCAGTAATTTTAGCATGAGGATCTTTTGAAGCTTTAACATTTAACACTTAGGGTTGGTTCTTCTATCATCCAGCAATATGCAATCTATAATCTAAGATTTGCTTAAATTTCTTTATTTATGATTTACTAAAATAATGGAGAAAATTAGTGATCATTGTATATTCGTGATAGACCTATGATATTATATATTGGCTTCTACTGGTTCCCTCCACTCAGAAGGCTTATCTTTTCGTATTTGAGAACCTATCCTCTTAACCTTAAATTGATGAATTCTTTTGGAATGGAATGTTGCACATACAAATCAGCTGCCATTCATATTTACTAGCTCACATATGAGAGCCTAACTTAAAATTTTTTTGGGCTAATTTGTGTTTTATTATATGAAGTATATTATACATAAATTTTATGATTTTTACTTGCCATAAAATCAGTCCTAATGATTACAAAATTTAAATGCATTCTTGATATATATTCTTGCATAAATAGGCATGATCGACATTCAAAAAAAATAAATAAATAACTTGTTAGCCTCCCATAAAGGGGTAAAATTTTTCTTAGCATCTTTTACCTTCTTCATTAACATCATGCTATCCAACTTAGTCTTTATGGATTAAGTCCAGAATATAACTAAAATGGTAGAAATCATAGATGTCAAGCTCAATGAAAGTGCTATGAGAAATTAAGAATTTATTTAAGATGCTAAAAACTATTTGATAAGAGTGTAGGGGGTGAGATAGATGAGCAAAAAATTATATGGCCATTTTAATGATACAATTATAAAATCTTGTCACGTAAAATCCCACCAAAACCTCTTGCATTTATATGACCCATCCTTTTTATTTCTGAGGAAGATGAACCTTATCTAAACCCTACTCCTTTTCTACAACAAAAGAAGTAAAATTAATTTCATTAAAGTAAAAAAGAAATAACAAAGTACAAGGTTATAAATATCGAGTTGTCTCCCAACAAGGGTTTGGTTTAATGTTCTTAGTTTAATGAATCTTTTTTTTTCAAGCTTAGGTTTGCTTTGGTCCTTCAATGAGGGGACTGCAGCATTCTCCTGGGAATTACTTTCGAAGTAAGGTGTCAATCTTTGTCCATTTACTTTAATGCACCTTTTTTACTCGTGATAGATTATAATTGTTTTATAATGATATGCCTTTTTTATTTTTATTGTCTTAGACCATCTAGATCTCATTTTCTCAAGCAAGAGCTTTAGTCTTGAGTTGTATATAATACTTTACATCTAAATGTAAACTCTTTATAATATATTTATCATGTCAAGCTTTGGTTTTCTCTCTCTAAATCCTTGCACTCTCATAAGCTACTACTTTGAATTCTTCCATCTTATTTAGTTGAAAAGGTCATTTCCATGCAGCTTTCATTTCAAAGTTTTGCTCTTTGATTGCCTTGAATACTTGGGCTCTTGGCCTTAAGTTTATTTGATAGATGACAAGCCTTTTGATAGACTAAGTGATACAAAGATATGCTAATGAGAGTTTTGTAGTCTCATAATGCATCATCTAACCTTAGTGAATAATCTGTTTGGTTGTTTCCCTTATATTTTCTCTAATATCCATTTCAACTATTAATTGGAGATCTCCAATTGCCCATTAGTTTGGAAGTGATATAATGTGAATTCTATATGCTTGACCCCATTCTTCTTTTGTAGATTTTCTTGTTGTGTATTACAAAGTTATTTGCCTTCATCACTAATTTTTATACTAGGGATGCCAAATCATGAGAAATGCTTTTTTTTTTTCTTTCAGAAAATGGTAACCCCTTTAGCATCATTTATATGTAAGGATACTAATTCCTCCCATAATCTACTGTAGTTAGAATTAGGGGTATAAGTGAATCAAATTAGCTCGCAAGTTGACTTGAACTAGACTTGCTAATGAGCTCGCGAGTCGAGCTTATCGAGCTTCAAGCTCGACTTCGAGTTTGCAATCAAGCTTGTATATTATATGAGCTCGAGTTTGAGCTTGGGTTGATTTCTCTAGCTTATCGAATTTTGTTAATAAGTTTAAATAAGCCGGATCGAACTGGTCCATCTATTAGGCTTTTATGCTTTACTTTGTGAGTCATAGGCCACGGTCCACAGATCTCGTGGTGCAGCATTTCTTCGACCCCTCTCGAGTCGATAGTGGAAATCCTGGTTTCTTCTTCTTTCGGCGCACCAATCTCCTCTTCTTTTGACAATTGTTGGCCCGTCACCCTCACTCTGCACTAGCCATCCAATACTCTCCATCTCCGACTCTCCATGCCCAAGTGTCTATTCGTCCGTCCTCTCTTCTCCTCTATTTGGGTAGTTGCTTCCTCTCATTGTTAGTTAAGAGCTTTTTCTCACCTCGATTATAAAAGGCCAATAAGATAATAATGTTTAGTTCACATATATTTTCATCTCCTCTATATCTCTTTTCACTATGAGAAGTGACTACCTGGTATATTCTTGTGGATTCTATGGAGATTGCTGTTCTTAATTCTCACATCCTCCTCACCTCTTCTTGTTGTCATTGAAATGGAAGTGAATTGGGCAAGCGAGATGTTTGATTTATAATGAACAGTAATTGATTGTTGCGACTTACAAGTTTTTGATGTTCAAGATTAGGTCTCACTCATGAAAGTGCTAGTAGATGTGATGTCAATCAATGTGCATTTGGGTTCAGCAAGCCATTGTAAAGCTCTACACTTGACTCTATTTTGGTAGCCCATGATGTGAACACTTTCTTGAAAGGCCCTTAAATCTATCCCTGACATCATATTGTGTTTCTTCTTCCATCGAGACAAAAGTAGGAATTTTTATCCTCATTCTTAGTGTTTATTTTGGAAGAAAATTTTTTACAAGAATTTATATGCAGTTCATCCCAACTTGTGATGGAGTCATTAGGTGGTAAGTTGATTTAGTTTTAGTACATTCTCTCTGTGTAAAAGGAAACAGCCTTAATCTAATAGCATCATTGGACACCTTGTTGAACTCGATGGTGTCAAAAATCACCACAAAATTTATAATGTAAGCATTAGGATCTTTAATCACTAGGCTCCTAAACTAGGAGCTCTAAATCATTTATAGTTTGGTTGGCTTGATTTCAAAATTGTTAGCTTACACCACAAGTTTTACTTTGGCTTGCAAGATGCCATGCACTATAGGTAAGTACATAATCTCTCAAGGCTCTTGCTCTCGTATCCATGCCTACTTTATTGTCTAGATTTCTCATCTATGTCGGTTCTATCTTATTAATGTCTTTTCTCCCACAATCTTCTTAGAAATGTACATTTTATTTTTGGATTGAAAGGCAAAGGTGGCTCACTACTAGAATGATGCATGCAAGGGCGAATCCAGAAACTATTCTTAGAGGGGGCACAATATGATAATAAATAATAATACATTTTTATATAAAATATGAATAAATTCTTTATTATTTTATGTAAGTATTTTTATTAATCACAACTGAGATAACTAAACATATTACAAAGTCAATCTATACTTAATATTTTTTTTTTTCCTTTGAATCTTATTATGAGCATATTAAGATAGAAATTAGAAAATTTTATAAAATAAATATACAAAATTATGATATATCAATTATATATATATATATATATATATATATATATATATATATATATATATATATATATATATATATATATATATATAATTTCAAGAAGTGAATCAATTACACATATTTTGGTGGATCTCATGACATGATTGGTGAGGGCGTCATTGAGTTACAACTCGAGAGATCACAAGACAATTGATGTGTTGAGTTAACATTGACTCAATTAGAGAAATAGAAAAATGAAAAACTATTTGGTTAGGATTTGGGTCGAATTTCTTAAATCCAACCAAATTATATTTGAACAAATTTAGACTCTCTGGGTACATTGTTTTCTCAATTTTTCATTTTATACAACAACAATAACAACAACAACAACAATTAATTTGGGTGGGGTCATTTTATGAATCCTTATGTCCATTGTGTCTATGTGTCAAATTCTCATTTAATTCAAGTATGATCTTTTTTTTACATCTTAACTAAGTCTTTTTAGGTCTACCTCACCTTTCTTAACATGAAATCTAATGCATCTACTCTCTAATATTCATATTTGCTTAGGCCTTTATGGGAAACCATCTAAGGCGACTCTTAATCTTATCTGTTGGAGCTACTCAACTTTTTGAACATACTCATTTTGCATTCTATCTAGAGTAAAACCACTCATCCACGAAATCTTTCTATGTAGCACTTAACTTGTCTTATGCTTTCTTTATTGGCCAACATTGACCATAAGTCATTGGGTCTTACCACCATCTTATAAAATTTTCCCTTAAGTTTAAGTGAAACTTTTCTATCACATAATAGATTGGATGCATTCCTCCACTTCAATAATCCACTTGAATTCTACTAATAACATCTCCATCTATTTCACCATCATTTTGAGATAGAGCCTAAATATCTGTAGCTCACTCTTATTGTGACTTCACCTAAAGTCACAATATTATCACTAAAACTTCTACAACTAAAATTATACTCCCTTATATTAGGTTTAGATCTTTTAAATGAAAATCTTTGACTCAAGTTGACCTCCATAATTCAAGTTTCATTTGGACTTTCTAGTCTTATCAACAAGAAGAATGTCATCAACAAAAGCATACACCAAGGTACATCTTCTTGTAAATGCCTCATGAACATCCATAACTAAAGTAAAAAAGATAAGGGTTTAATGATCCTTGATGTAATCCAAGAAATAGGAAAATATTTTGTCAATCCTCTTTGTGTTTGGACACAAACTTGACTAGTATACATATCCTTAATGACTTGAATATAACCAATATTAACTCCTTTACGTTAGAACTCTGAAGAACATCTCTTGAGACTTTATCATAAGCTTTCTAAATCAATAAATATCATATGTAGATCTTTCTTACTTCTCATGCTTGATGTAGAACATCAAGAGGAATAAAATTAGAAGGTCCATTTACAAGATCTCAAGCTAAAGCCAAGAAAATTCAAGAAAGAAGGCTTAGCCCATTAGCTATTAAGGCCCATTTATGATTTCATCTTTTCTTATTTATTTATGTAATTTTAATTTTCTTCTAGAAACTCCATGTTTGAAATTTTGCATTTAAAATTCAAAGCATGACATGTGAGTGGTTGAATCCACATAAAAAAAATGTGAAATGTGGGTGGTTGGCATAAAATAATGAGTAATTTAATGCTTCACATTAATGTACCACCCACTTTTCCTCCATGTTTTGAATTCTTTTCTTTTGAAATATGCTTGTAATGGCTATAAATAGCCCCTCTTACTTGAATGAAGGGAACTTTTGGCAATTACAAATTTTGAGTTATTCTTGTTTTGAGCTTGGTGGCCAAACTTGGCAATCCTTGGTGGGGCTAGTTATCCAACATATCTTCTTCCTTCTCCCCAATACCCACGTTCTCTCAATCTCATCAAAGAAAGCCCACCTCCATCAAATTTGGTATCGAGGCGAAGCCGGAAGGGAATTTGGATAAAGTTAGCTTCAACAAGGGAGCATCAAGTAATAGACTTGTCTTCAAACTTGTGAGTTTTTCTTGAACTTGTGAGGTTAATTAATTTTCTTTATATGATAGTTTAAATACATATTAGTAGCTTGGAAGATATATATTGCTTACAAGTTTATGGTGATAACATAAAATTTCAATTAGTAAGCTCCATTATATATTTTAGCCATTTCAACTGTGAACTGCCTCCTCCCCTTCCAAAAAAAAAAAAAAGAGAAAAAATTAAGAGCACCTTAGTGAGTAGTTCTTCACCAAAAAAATATAACCTAGTCATTAGTGCAAATCAAAATCTAATTACTTACTTTATTATCTTTGTTATTATTTATGGTTAATTTTAGAAGTTTTTTATTAACTTATGATAACTTGCTTTCTCAAAAAAAAAGAGCTTGATAAATTTGAGCATTTTTCATTGCATAATTTTTTTGCATAATAATATAAATGTGTTAAACTTGGTGATTTTGGAAGCTAAATAGAACTTTGTCAAAAGACCTAAAGTCAGGAGAGCTTGGGATTTAAGTGGTCTTGTACCCCTCCTCACTGAAGTTCTCTTAGCTAAAATTTCTCTTTGATTGCACAATTATATTATACTTTTTTCATTTTTTCATTTCCCTTTTCATATATCTTTTTTTTTCATTTTAAAAAAAAAAATCTCATGGCACCAAAATCTATCTCTCAAGATCAAGTTGAAAATTTGACTAGATTAGTTGATACTTTAGATCTTAGGATCCAAGATAATGAATTAAAACTCAACAAATATTAGAAGAAAGTAAGAATCAAATGCAAGAACTTAAAAACAAATGCAAACTCTTATTAGCATCTACAAAATAATAGAGTACAAACTCCTCCTCCAATACTTGCTCAAGTACAATAGGAATAGATGAAGAAGATTCATATCCAAACCATAGAAAATCAACCACTTAGAAGACCACCAATTCATAGAAATGATGGAAGGGGAGAAAATTATTTTAAGACTACAGAGGACTCTAATGATCCATCTCGAAGAGTTAAAGTAGAAGCCCCAACTTATGATGGTGTACATGACCCAAATAAATTTCTTGATTGGCTAGTTCAGATGGATGACTTCTTTGATTGGTATAAAATGGATGATTATCAAAGGGTTCCTTTTGCTAAAATGAAATTAATAGGACATGCTAAAATTTATTGGACAAATACTTTAAAAGACAAAAGATTAGGAAGGACAAACCTAACTTGGATAGAAATGAAAGAAATGTTAAGAGCAAAGTATTGTCCTAGGCATCATGATAAGAAGCTACATAATTATATTAACTTTGAGACAAGGTAATTATCTTGTCGAATACTTAAATACTTTTGAAGATCTAGTTTCTAGGCGGTTATGCGATAATGATTGGCAATTAGCCAATAAATTTGTTATTGGACTTAGAGTGACATTAGAAATGAAGTTGAATTATTTGACCCACAATCTTTAGAGGCATTTCATTATGCATTATTGGTTGAACAACAAAAGAAATCTCTCTCTAAAACTAAAAGTCAAGTACCTTCCATTTCATCCTAGATCTATTGTTAGACCCATCCAAATGGCCCAACCACTTTGCCTAAAACTACAATTGAAGGGAGCTCTAAGAACAAGGGAAGTAATATGTTTTAAATGTCATAAAAGGTCATATGCAAAATCAATGTAAAGCTCAAATCTTATTTTAGAAGAAGTTGAAAATCCAATGATGATAATCTAGAAGAAGTTTATGATGACACCCCATTATCGATGAAGAATTAGAATTAATGATGACACTCATGTTAATGTGATGAGATGTAATAAAAATGAGGAAGATTGGAGGAGAAAGAACATTTTTTAGCATGTATGTTTTGTGTAATGAAAAGAGATGTAGGTTAGTTATAGATGGAGGAGTGCTATGAATGTCATTTCAACACACCACTTCGAGCCAACCTAAAATCAACCTCACCGAACCATTTCATGTTAGTTGGGTAAATCATACATCTCTTCCCATCACCAATCGGTGTTTAGTTCCTATTAAAATAGGAAGCTATGAGGATCAAATTTGGTGTGATGTTCTCCTATGGACATTGCTCATATTCTCTTAGGGCGACCTTGGCTATATGATATGAATGTTATTCTATGGTAGGGAAAAATACTTATGTTTTAAACATAATAATAAGACTATTAAACTCTACCAATAAAGTAGAAAAACACCCTCCATAACACCACACAAACAACTTCGACTTGCAACCTAAGCCTCATTGAAGAAAAATGCCAAACTTCAATTAATTATCATAGAAAATCCTCTATTATACTATCATTTGATCCTTACTTTAAAACATCTACTCTTCCTCCTTTGACCCCAAAGATAGAAATAATAGGTTTTGGAGCTTTCTGAAAGAATTTTTTGATCCATTTCTTCTTCACATATTACATGTAAAAGAAGTCATACACGAATCTAATGAGTCTCACCATGTGGTCTCTTCTCTTCTTTCGATTTTAATGATATTGCACGATGAGCTTTCGATGAGCTACCTCCTCTTAGAGACATTCAACATGCTATTGAGTTCTTACCTGGTTCTCAACTTCCTAATCTTCCACATTATAGGATGAACCCTACGAGCATGTTGAGATTAAAAGACAAGTTGAGGAATTATTAAGAAAGGGTTTTATTCAAGAGAGTCTTAGCCCTGCGGTTCATTATTAACTCCAAAAAAAATGGAACATGCATGTGTGTTGATAGTCGAGCAATAAATAAAATTACTATCAAATATAGGTTTCCTATTCTCCCGATTAGATGATATGTTAGATTTAATCTCAGGAGCAAATTTTTTCAAAGATTGATCTAAAAGTGGATATCATCAAATTGATTAGATCAGGAGATGAGTGGAAGACAACTTTTAAGACCCCTGATAGACTTTATGAATGGCTTGTCATGCCATTTGAACTATCAAATGCTTCTAGCACATTTATGAGATTAATGAATATTGTTCTTAAGTCATATATAGGTAACTTTTTTGGTGATATATTTTGATGATATTCTGATTTTTAGTCCAAATAAAAATGAGCATCTACAACACCTACAAAAAGTCTTTGAAATACTCATACAAGATAAATTATACATTAATTTAAAAAAGTGTTTCTTTTTTTGGTAATCTTTTTTGGGCTTTATTATATCCACTTCTTGGACTTAAACCGATCCTTCTAAAGAAGCAATCTTAGATTGGCCATCACCTAAAAGTTTTGAAGTTAGAAGCTTCCATGGTTTAGCCACTTTTTCGAGATTTATTAAGAATTTTAGTACCATTGTTGCTCAATAACTAATATACTAAAATTAGATAAATTTTGTTGGACTTAATGCACAAAGGCCTTAGAGCAAATTAAAGTTCTTATCACTTACGCAATCCTTAGGCTTCGATTTTTTTAAAGCCTTTGAAGTGACATGTGATGCTTCAGAATTGGGATAGGTGGAATTTTAAGTCAAGAGAATCATCCATAGCATTCTTTAGTGAAAAGTTAAATGAAGCCAAACAACGATATTCCACTTATGATAGAGAGTTTTATCGTAATTCAATCCTTAAGGCATTGGCCTATCTCTTACATAGAGAATTTATACTTAATTCGATCATCATGCCTTAAAATTCATTAATACTCAACAAAATTAAAAGTCATAGGCATGCAAAATGGGTTGAATTTTACAAGACTACTCTTTTTATTCTAAAGCATAAGCATTGAGAATAAACCTGCTTTATCAGGGTAAACCTAATGATTTCTCTTTAGAATTGAGAATCCCAGTTTGATAGAATTAAAGATGATTATATTGTGTGCCACGATTTTCACCTAATTTATCTTGAACACTAGATAAACCAATAACTTTACAAGGGACATTCTTGATAACAAATGGATATTTATATAAAGGAAAACAATTATGCATTCCTCGATCTTCTCTTAGAATTCTTATCAACGAGCTACATCTTTGGGGGTGTGGTCATTTTGGAAAGGATAAGACCATATGTTTATTAGAAAATAGATTTTATTGGCCTTCATTAAAATGAGATGTTCAAAAATTAGTGGCTCAATGTTTAATTTGTAAATAGGCTAAAACTATCAAACAAAGGTCTGGACAATACACTGCCTTACATGTTCCTTATAGGCCTTGGGAAGACCTATCAATGGATTTTATTCTAGGATTACCTAGGACAGCTCGAGGACATGATAGTATTTTTGTTGTAGTGGATAGGTTCTCAAAATGGCTCATTTCTTACTTGTTCAAAAAAATGATGCTTCTTATATAGCCAAATTATTTTTAAGGAAATAGTGCGACTCCATGGTCTCCCTTTAACCATTATTTCGATAGATGTTAAGTTTGTCTCATATTTTTGGAAAACATTATGGAAATTATTAGGGAACCAAATTAAAATTTTCTTACGCCTTTCACCCTTGATGGACAAAGCAAGTAGTTAATCGTGAAATTTGCTTAGATGCTTGGTAGGTAAAAAATTGGGAGATTATATTTACCAACCTCGAATTTACTATAATAGTACTATCTAGAACTACAAAAAAATCACCATTTGAGATGGTCTATGGTCAAAACCCACGACGACTAATAGATGTAGCAAACCTATCATCTCATGTATTTTTTGATGCAGTATTCTCATTTGCGAAAGATTTTCAAAGTCTCCATGAAGATATACGAAAGCAAATTACTATAAGTAATGAAAATTATGCTTCTAAGGCAAATCATAATCGTTCAACAAAGAATATAAAGAAGGTGATTATGTATTGATTAGCATTATGGCGTTATCAAACTAGATATAAGAAATTACATGCAGAGCTTGTGGTCCATTTAAAATTCTCAAGAAAATTGGAACTAATGCTTATCACCTTGATTTCTGTGATATGCTCATTCATCCAGTTATTAATATTGAAGATATTCATCATGAAGGAATTAGAAACCTCCTTGTTGTCTAACTCTTTAGCGGAGATATAGCGTACTTGCGTATCTTTCTTGAAGTTGACTATATTATCAGGAAGCACCCATTAATCCAGCTTCTGAACATCATTTCTAGTTCATTGGAAGAATAAGCCACCAGGTGAAGACACATGGTTGACTCGTCTTGATTTGGAGACTTTAGCCCCACAATTAGAAGACTTCTTAGATTTCAACTCTAAGAGTTCAATGAAGAGGGAGTTGATGTAGAACATCATGAGGATCAAAATTAGAGCTCAAGGTCCATTTATCAAGATCTTAAAAAGAAAATTCAGAGAAAGAAGAAGCTTTAGCCTTAAGGCCCATTTATGATTTCATCTTTTTTATTTATTTATGTAATTTTTAATTTTCTTCTAGAAACTCCATGTTTGAAATTTTGCATTTAAAAATTCAAAAGCATGACATGTGGTGGTTGAATCCACATAAAAAAATGCATGAAATGGGTGGATGGCATAAAATAATGAGGTAATTTAATGCTTCACATTAATGACCCACCTTTTCCCATGTTTTTGAATTCTTTTCTTTTGAAAGATGCTTGTAATGGCTATAAATAGCCTCTTACTTGAATGAAAGGGGAACTTTTGGCAATTACAAAATTTTGAGTTATTCTTGTGGTTTGAGAGCTTGGTGGCCAAACATTGCAATCCTTGGTGGGAGGCTAGTTATCCAACATATCTTCTTCTCCCCAATACGTTCTCTCAATCTCATCAAAAGAAAGAAGCCCACCTCCATCAATGCTTCTCCATCAAACCTTTTAACAAATGTATAGCATCCATAGTAGATCTATCTGGCATGAAACCAAAGCGATTGTAGAAACTTGATCACATCCATTATGCTCATTACTCTCTCCCATAATTTTAATGTATACATTAACTTAATTCCTCTATAATTTGCATTCTTGTGCATCACCTTTATTTAAATATAGGACCAACAAACTCTTTCTCCACTCATCGACATCTTTTTTCTTTAAAATAACATTAAAAGATTTGTAGCCAAGAAATTCCTCGATCTCCTAAATATTTTCACACATCTATTGAATATTATCCGTCCCCATCGGCTTTCCACATTTCATTTCTTTAAAGTTTCACTAACTTCAGATTTACTAATACGATGATAAAAATGAAATTCTCTATTTTTGTTTATAAAAGGTAAAATTTTTTTAGAGATTTTCTTGTTAAATCAATTTTTTTTAAAATGTGATATGAAAACTTGGTTTAAATACCATTTCAAAGCATTTTTTTGTAAGTCATTTTTGAATGAAGTCTACCTTATGCTCTTACAAAATATAATAATTAACCCTCTTTCTCTCACTATTACTTCTCCCACTTTCATCTCCTCGAGCACTTCTTTTTTTTCTTTATCTCAACGGCTACTCATTTTGTTTTCTTAAATAATAAATTATATTGAATAATATTTTAAAATATTTATTTAATTTATCTTATGACATGAATAAATTATTTATTTATTTTTGAAAATTATGAATGTCAAAAATATAAATTTAATGAATTGTAATATATTTTTAAAATATATATAGCATAATAAATGTAAGATATTAAATAATAATTTATGAAATACTTATAAATTAAGTTCAAGAATATATATATTGATAATATGAAACATACAAAATATTTCAAAGTTATTTTAGTCTTTTAATCTAGAATGTTAATATTATTTATCTACATAAATAAAATAATTTTAGTTTCAATTATAATAAGTATGTGTTAATTTTGTTATTTTTTGAACAATATTTTTAATTTTCTCTACATAAATTTTAAAACTCCATTTTATGTAAAACTAGTTTTAAAATTGATTTATTTTTTATTTTTTTATTTTTATTTATTTATTTATTTTTTTTTTGAAAGAGGCATTGTCCTCATTCCCATGGCTCATATGGGATTGGACAAGCAGAAGCACGCGAAGGAGGGTGGGAGGAAAGCCGCGAGTTACCTCACCATATCTCCATTCTCTTTTTCAGACAGCAACGGAGCGAGCAGAGGGGTAGAAAGGTGAGGGTTTTGAACTGAAAATTTTGTTAATTTTATCTGTATAAAATCAGATTTTATGAATTTTAATAAGATGAGCTAGTGGGCAATGGGGGCACGTGCCCCCAGTGCCCCCACACTGTATCCGCTCTGGATGCATGCAATATGATAAAACCTATAAAATTAATGCAGCAATGGTAAGACAATGAATAAAATAAAGTTAGTAAAATGTAAATAAAATTGGTCCAAATTAATGAAAACAAACTATTAATAATATTGGCATTTTAGTTCTTGGTGATGATGCCAAAAATTAGTTGTACGTCACCCCAACATGGCAAATTGCACAAAATATGTAAATAAGTAATAGAGTGAGTAGAGTATAGTTCTCATTGGGACTGAGATTTTAGTTACTAAAATTTAGTTGATTTATTATTATTTGGATGATTAATTTGAAAGGTTTTGCTTGAAAATAAAATTATATCTAAATCTAACAAACTAAATTAAACAAAAATTAGCAAAATCTTTAGAAAAATCAATATGGTAAAGCCCTAGGGAATGAATTTTACTTAATATTTTCATTAGTTTATTTTCTATAAAATGTATGTTTACATTAAACTTTATTGATGGTTCAATCAAGGTGGATTATATCTTTTTTCTAGAAAGCCTAAATTGGCTATTTTCTTTAACATAACCTCTCTAACTCTAAGTAATAGATTAAATGCAAAGAAAATTTACTTAAACCATAGCAAAACATATAAGGACCACACATTTACATTATAGTTATCTCTAATTTAACAATCCAATGTAATATTTTGTTCATGATGAATCTATTTTCCAACTTTTGATTTCAATGAATCTCCTAAATTATTAATAAGTGTCTAATAAATTAATATTCATCAAAGCTTCTAATAAAATGTGGTAATTATAAAGTACTTGAAGCTCAAATAAGATTCATAGAGACTAATTAGAACATCTATTGTATCTAATCCTTAAAAGAACGATTTAGTTATTAGCGAAATAAGAAAAAAAAACATAAACGTAGAATATATCCACATAAAACTAAATTAAAAAGGGACAAAAGAGTAGGAATGACTCAAATTTGGGCTCCCACATAATCTTCCTTGAAGTTTTCTTAAAGTGCCTCTAAGACTCCTTCAAAATTCTTGCATAAGTTCCTTTCAAGCCTCTTTAAATACTAGTAGAATGTCATTAATTCATCCTTAGATGATCTTTGAATAGGACATTTAATTTGATCCAAAATAGTTAAAGAGCAACCATCAAAATTTGAACAAAAATGGGTTAAAGCCCTATTGGCGCTTTAGCATCGTTGTCTTAGGGTTGAATCTTGTGGTTTTTAGCACTTAGATGCATGGGTATTAGAATTTAGCATTCGGTTATCAGGCTCTATATCTTGTGCATTCACTGGGTGCCTAAGTGCTTGGGTGTTGGCTTTTGTGCCTAAGGACCAACTTGGACAAAGGCACCAAATTTATCCAATTTGCACCCTTTCCTCCATAATTTACTTGGACAATTCCAATGCTTGATTTTGCATGTTAATTGTTAGATTTTACATCTCACTTGGCTAGATTTTACTCTGATTTCCTACTCACTAATAAAATACAAAATTTCAATCTTTAGTGTACTAAAATCACTAAAATTATGTATAAATAATGCCAAATTATCAATCTAAGGTAAGAAAAATATATGTAAATTTTATGCTTATCATGCATGATTATCAAATGATTACTTTTTTAAGATGAAGTTATTGTCAAGTGAAAATATATTAGACTAAATACTAGTGAAGTAAAAAAAATATTGAGAAGAGTCGGACTCATTTGAAAATAGATGAAAAAGTTGCTTAAATTTAAGTATTGTTCAAGACATTATGAAAAATTTACATGAGCAATTTTTAATCTATGGAATGACACCCTCCATATCACTCTATCTCAACACTTTTTTGGACATAATTTATAGGTTTGATTATGTTTATAATGGTTATGAATTAGCTAATAAGTTTTCATTAGTCTTAGGATGTATGGTAGGATTAGGATAGAGATGTTCGATCTCCATACATTAGAGGATACTTTCTATAATACCTTCATGGTGGAAAAGAAATTGGAAGTTGCCTCCAGAAGCCTACTACTAAGCCTAAATCCATAATTAGTTGTACACAGACTACTAGACTTTTATTAAAGAGAGTTTTAAGGATACTAAATAAATCATATATATGCATCATCAATACAAAGAATAAATCCTATTTTTAGATGAATCTAATTCATTTGAGGATGATGATATTTAGAATCCTTATGATGTGACATCCAAATCTTAAGAGGAGGTTGAGTTAGTGAATACTAACCATATTAGAGATGGTTAACAATTTTTTAAAATGAGACATAATTAGAAGAGGAAGAATATTTTCATCATGAATGTGTTGTGTGTTGAGAGAAGGTGTATATTTATTACTGATATTTAGAATGCCTTGAATATTATATCCATACATAAATCAGTAAGAGCTAACCTCAAAGTTGAGCCTTTGAGCCTCACCTTGAGTCCTTTTGTGTGAGGAGCAATCTACACTCCCTCCCCATTACATGTAAATTTATAGCCCCCTTATGATGGGTAGCTATATGCATAATTTCTTGTGTGATGTCCTACATATGAACATAACACCAATCTTTCTATTTATATGATATGAGTATTAATGATTGACATGTAGAATATTCGTAACAAGCTATTAAATTTTTACCTTACAATCTCATATAGAAGATTTCTCTATTTGTTGATACTACTTTTGCTATCTAACCAAATAGAAAAAAAATGTTGGGCTTCAATTGATAGTAATTAAGTATCTTTACTAACTATGGACATGACTGTATTGTTGATTCAAAGGGATCTATTGATGTAGCTACCATGCAACTCATTCATATTCTTAATTTGCTTTTATTTTCATAAAATAATTTCAAATCCTTTATTTTAAGGTGAGGGAACAAATACAAAAATAATGCAAAGTATATTGAAAGACTAAATTATAAATCTAGAGAGAGGTGATTATATATTAGCTCCTATTCTTCTAGAGAGATATTCATCCTCTAAATATAAAAATTCAAACTAGTGTTTATGGCTTATTCTTGATATATATACCACTTGATTTATCATTTGACCAATTAATTAATCAAAATTTTAATATTGATATAATTTCATTTAAAAGAGTTAATAGTTTGCCAACCTCCATGTGACAACTAATCCTTTAGTATAATATATTTCTAGCTAATTACAATTATCATATCATCAAATCTTTTTAATTAAAATTTATCACCACATAAAATGCCTATAAATAAAGCTGAAGATCATTTGGTTTTTGATTAAAAGCAAAATCCTTATTGAGGGCACATGGGTCACAAAGACTTGGAGAAGTTGGCACCAAAAATTGTTGAAGAATATAGGGATATTTTTCTCTACAAAATAGAGTTCTAATAGATCCAATAGATTTGATGGAGAATATTAAATAGGAAATTATCATAGGCCCACTATTTGATCAAGATCGAGAGTTTAAGATGAGACGAAGGATTTTATAGTCCCATCATAAGATCAAGAACAAGGCACAAGAGAGCTTCATTCAACACATAAAATTAAGGTGAATTTGTATTAAAAAAAATTAAAATTGTATGCAATCAAAATGAAATAAATTCAAATTTAAAATTTAAATGTTAAAACTTTTCCATAATATAGAAGGTTTTTTTATTATTTCCCATTATTTTTTTATTGTATATTCTTTGTTTGGGGGCCACTAAGACTACTCCCCTTGATTTGGAGAGGAATTGCATGTGTTTCACTCATCTTTCATATTTATCTTATTTAATTTGTTCTTCCTTTTTAGGTTATTTTTATTTTTAAGCATTAAGTTTAATGTAATTATTGAAATATTTGATTTTAAGGATAAAAAAATATTTTGATGTATTTTTATAAAAAAAATGAAAATTCGGATTATGAACTTAGTAATTGACTCCTCTTGGGTTATGTACTTGGTGGTTGACCACTCTCTTCTCTCTTGTTGGTTACTCTCTCAAATCTCTTGTTTCTTTTTCAACATTGAAGGCACCATTCTATGGGTTTTGTTTCCTATTATAACAATTAAAAAAATCCCAAAGCCATTTGGAATGATCGACCAAAATTAGGGCATTACTTGACATAATCTTGCTTTTCATCTTCCAACTACTCAAATTTGTTGAATCTCCACAAAAAATTTTTTGAATTAAACTTCACATAGCCTTATAACACTTCATTCTCCAAAGAATACAAAATTAGAACTCTCTTAATTACATATTTCAACACAAGCTAAAAGTAGTGCAAATTAGGGGCACTGGCTTAGTTTTGGTCTAGAGTCTTCATTACACTCCAAAAAAATTTAGATCACATTTCTTAACAGTCTTAACCATGAGGATCCATGTCCTAAATCTCTTCTCCATGCCACATCCTAAAGGTAAAACCCAAAGGGGTAGTTTTAGGGTTAGCATGACCTAGATTAATCATATTTCATGCAAAACAATTCATATTTGTGAATTAGCATGCTAATTAAGGATTTTCAGATGCCATTGAACCTTTATATGTGACAATAAGCTTGTTTCATATATTCTAATTTTGCTTATTAATTGTCACCTATTGATCTCCTTTTTTAACATGGATGTTAGTCCACTTTATTCTAGATTTTCATGGTGATTTGGATTCTCTTGACATCCAAAATACAAATTTAGAAATTTCATTCACCCAACTACTTCCTGTCAACTGCTTATTAACACTTTTTAGATGTGGTCCTGATCAGTGACAGCCTTTTTCTTTTGTACCAGTTTCACTAGAGATTGTTTAACTTGCCATGTGAAGATCATCTATAAAGGTAAAATGCTCGTTGCATGTTTTTCTTGATAGATGTTCTATCACAACTTAGTGGATCACAAATAGAAAATTTCCATCGATTTGCTTCACAAGACATTTTTGAAATTGTTTTATATTTTGATACCATTGTATTTTTATACCATTAAATCTAACATAAAAAATAAAATTGTTATGATTTTCAAACAAATAAAAATCAATAATTTATGTATAATCATAATTTCATAACTATATATAACATCATAATTTTTGTTCCTGACATACTAAGATTAAATATAATAATATAAAGTTCAAAATAATCTATTATTAAAACAAATACAAATTATTATTTTACTTGTTTTTCTTTTCTTCTTTCTAAATTCTAAATTAATTGATTAAAATTTTTATTTTTATTATTTTGAATAGAGATGTCTAATTTTTTTTCATAATAAATATTCTTTTTTGACATGCAAAATTGACAAAATTTCATGCATGATAAAATTCATTTATTAAATGACTATTTAGAAATATGTTTATTTTATGTCTTGTTGCGTGTAGAAATATTTGTGGCGGTAGAGAGAAAGTGTTTAGTGTCATTTTTATTTGAAGATTCAACACACATACAATAATATGTTTATTTTCCATAATAAATATTCTTTGTTGACATGCAAAACTAACATGTAATCATTTATCTAATTACTATGTTTAGAAATATGTTTATTTTATATTTTGTTGCTTGTAGGAACATTCGTGGTGGTAGAGAGAAAGTGTTTTGTATCATAGTTTTATATTAAGATTTAACACACACACACACACACAGATAAAAGAAGAATTGTAAGTAGAATTGTAAGAGAATATTTTTTTATATGAAAACTCTCAAAAAAAAAAAAATCATGGGGATTGACCTAGTTGAAATGGTTCCTTGAAGTTAAGAAAGATATTGATATAATATAAGAGATATGAATTATAGAGAATAACTCCAATATAAGTGATGGTAGCCAATGATATATTTTGAATTTTTAGATATTGACATGTTTCAATAGTGAGCATTGACCATATAGGTGACGACATGTGTCAATATCATACATTGATCTTATAAGTGGTGGCATCCGTCAATATTGTTGGCAATGATGAAGGGTATGGTATCAATTGGTGATGATATAGTTGAACATTGATGGTTGGGATGATATGGTCAGGTAATGATTTAATGATGACGGTTAGATGACAAACCAAATATGGTAGCTAGATAGTTATCTAGTGAAGGGTCGAGCAGTGGTTTGAAGATGTTGGCCATATTGATGGTAATAGTCAAGCATTGGGCCCGCCTCGGGTAGTGGTCTAGTGAAGGTGATTGAGCGGTGGACCAATGATACTAGTTTAGCGATGGTCTGACAAGGGTTGTTAGGTAACTGTTGAATGATGGTGGTTGGATGATGGGTGGATTGACGATAGTGGCTGAGAGATAGTGGTTGAAAGCGATTTGATAGATAAGCGAGATAGTAATTACGGAAGGAGGTAGTGTGACTATTTATGATGTGGTTGGCGACAATCTGATGGTAGTTTATCGATGGTATGCGGCAATGGTGATATGGATGATTGATGTAACAACAAGTGGTGGACCGGCATGATAGTAGTGATGATGCGGTTATTGATAATGCAACAACATAGTGACAGCGATGATAGTGGCGATGATGATCCTGATGTGATACAATCCAACTTTGGTGGTGGCGGTCGATGATAGAACGATGATTGAAGATGGTCGGACAACAGCAACATGGTTATTCGATGGTAGTGATGGATGGTGGTGGTTGTACAAAACCAACTTTGGTGGTCGCGGCCGGTATGATACGATAGTGAATAATTGAAGGTGGCCGAACAACAAGAGAATAATAGCAGTCCAATGATTGTGAACATATGGCTATCTTGTAATGATGGATGGATTATGGATTCATGATGGTGGTCAAGCGGTGGTTGACTATGGCAACTGGGCAATAGTCTAGCGACATTGATCAAGAGATGATCTAGGATTTTTAAACCGTCAGTGCTCTCTCCCATCTTTAGTGTATATCCTTTCATGCGAAGAATGAGAGCTCACTTACAGATTTTGGGAGTGACATTTTTTATAAATATGGGTAAAATCCAAACTACTCCATCAAATGACTCAGAATGATCCCTTAAATCACTATATGTATTCTAAGCATTTTGGTGTCCAAATGAAGTCAAAATTAAGAGATTTTGGGGTAGTTGGATTCATCTCGTCAAGACTCTTGATTTGACTATAAAAATGCTTTTTTTAGAGCTATTTAAATACCTAAATAATATCATAAATTTTTTAACTATGTTTTAACTACTTATTTTTGGATTATCTTGACTCATATTCGGTAACTTGCAACATCACCAAGTTTGCATCGTTGAGATGGTTAGCTCAATTACATATCTGGCTAAAGTAGAGTTCGAATGATTAAGATTTTGATCTTAAGAGATATCTCATCATGCATACATTGAGATTTGTGCTAAGACAAAATGGATTTTCTTTTGATGATGTATTATATCCAATTATGATATATTTTTATGTATATAATATTTTTGAGATGTCATATTATAAAAATAAATTAATTATAAAAAAATTATATGCTCAACTATCTACAAGTTTTATCTCACTATGTGGGGTCGACTATATGAATCCTTCTCTATTTTATCCTATTAAGTGTTAAATTCTTAACTAATTCAAATAAATTAAGATCACTTTTTATACTATCTAACCAAGTTTTCTTAGGTCTGTCTCTACCTCTCTTATCATAAGTCAAATCTAATACATTTGCTCTTCTAATTGGGTCATCAAATGATTGACATTTTATGTGACCCTAACCATGTATGGCAACTCGAATCTTATCTACCATTAGAGTTATTCTAATCTTTTCACGTATATATTTGTTTTTATTTTTTTAAGTGTAAAGCCACTAATCCACTTGAGCATCATCATCTTTAAAATGCTTAACTTAATTTTATGCTTCTCTTTTATTGGCCAACATTTTACTCTATAAATCATTATAGGTCTTAGCACCATCTTATAAAATTTTTCCTTAAGACAAAGCAGTACTGTTCTATCACAAAATAGGTTAGATGCATTCCTCTCCTTCAACCTTCCAACTTGAATTCTACCTAATAAGATCCCCATATATTTCACAATCATTTTGAACTATAGACTCAAGATATCTAAAATGTTCATTCTTTTTAATTACTTGATCACCCAGTGTCACAACCCCATCATTAGATCATTTACAACTAAAATTATAGTTTATATATTTGATTTTAGATCTACTTAAATGAAAGCCTTGAGATTCTAAGGTTGACCTCTATAACTCAAGTTTTTCTTGAACTCCCTCTCTAGTCTTATCAACAAGAAGAATATCATCAACAAAAAGCATACACCAAGGTTCCATAACTAAAACAAAAATGTATGGGCTTAAAGTAGATCCTTGATGTAATCGAACTGAAATAAAATATGTGGTCAATCCTCTTTGTGTTTGAACCCACATAATAGCTCCAATATATATATATATATATATATATATATATATATATATATATATATATATATATATATATATATATATATATATGTGATATGTGTGTGTGTGTGTGTGTGTGTGTGTGTGTGTGTGTGTGTGTGTGTGTGTGTGTGTTTTAATGACTTGAATATAAGCAATATTTACTCCTTCCTTTCTTTAGAATTCTCCAAAGCAATTCTCTTGGAACTTTATATATGCTCTCTAAATCAACAAATATCATATATAGATCATCCTTCCTCTCTCTATTTCTCCATAAAATCTCTCAACAAATATAAGGCATCCATGATGGACTTACTCGACTTGAAACTAAGTTGATTTTGAGAAGCATTTGTATTATGCTGTAACTTATGTTCAATTTCTCTCTCTCTCTCTCTCTCTCTCTCTCTCTCTCTCTCTCCTATAATTTTAATGTACAACATTTATTTAATTCCTCTATAATTTGAACACTATTGTGCATCAACCTTATTTTTAAAAATAAGAATCAACAAACTCTTGCTCTACTCTTCATGCATATTTTTAGTCTTTAAAATAATATTAGAAAGATTAGTAGTGTAGGCTTACTAAATAATGTTAAAATCAACCACCTTAGACTCTAAATCCTAAACTCTAAACTCACAAGCAGCCTAGCCAATGGACAGTGTTGTTCTCTCGCTCCATCTTTTCTATTAAGGTTCATAACTACATTATGATTACATTGGTGATAAAAATTTCAAAACATTCTTTGCTGCACAAATAATTCAGCCCTCATAAGCAGTGTTATTGAACGATTTGATTGGGTCATGTATTCTCTGATCAGTTTCAGCATGTTTTCTTGTCTATTGGTTATATCTAATAATGATAAGTAATTTATGAAGAAAGCATAATTAATATCAATTGATGTATAAATTTTTTATAAAAAAATTTAAATTGGATAAATCACATAATAATATATTTTTTGAAGATGACAATTATTTTATGAAATTAAATATTCATACATATAATTCTATATATTTATGTGTTGTTATCTAAATCTTGAAAGCTTTTCATATGATTTACTTAATATAGAAAAATAATTATATTAGTATTTCAATTTTATCTCTAAAGTAATTATTATTAAATGAGAATCTTGTATAAAAAAATCATGTAGCTATATATTCAAACATATACTTGTAGAAAATATATTTTTGTCAAATTCATGTAAAGCTTATGGTATCAATTTTGATTCTTATTTTTTATTTTTGTTTTTATGTTATTTTTAAAAAATATATTTATTTGATGTGTTTTTTATGTGTTCTTATTTTTTATTTTTAACAATAAATAATATTATTTTAAAAATATTTAAAAGTAATTTTTAAATATTTTGAGTGTTTTTAAAAAAAATGATAATCATCCAATATGTTTTATTTTGAAATAAAATGTAAAAAGTAAAAGTGACCACAAATGGTATCCTAATATAATATAATCTGCCTCTTCATATAATATAATTTGTATAGGAAAAATAATTGAGGCCATATTTAAATTGTTTGAAAAAGTGTTATTAAATCTATGTTACAAAAATAGAAAAATGCTTCATGGATTTATTTATTTCAAAATTTCAACATAAAATTTCATGTTGTATAACTTTTTTTGATTAAGCCAATTTTAACTAAATTTTAATTAAGCTATGATCAAGTCAATTAACCCATTTAGGTTCACTTGACCTAAAGTGACCTAAAAGACCTTTTTGAGACAAGTTCTAATCCAAACCAAATTGGATTGAACTAAGTCCATCCAAGCTTCACAACATAATCAAAATTATCCTTGGTTAATCAATTATCTTAAATTGGGTCAAACCAAGTCAACATTTAAGCCCATTAGCGTCCATACACCATAAAGCAAATTAGTTAAAATCATTAATTCAAACCAACTCATAATCAATGATTGAATATGACCAAACCCTCACTTGAGCCAAACCAAACTTAATTGGCCATTTGACACAAGTTGTCTCAAATTTGCCTAAAAATCCAAAATGAGTCAAATCATGATTTGATCCAAATTGATTATAACTAATGGCTCAAGTTCATTCCAAATTGATTATTGAACTTGATCAAAGCCATAATTGAGGCCAAGTTGACCAATTGGTCAACTTGATTTAACTAGCTCTAAATTGGCTAAAGGGTCAAATTATCCAAAATCTAAATTGAATCCAAATTAAACCAAACCAAACTACAATCATTTTCAATTAGCCAATTGAACTTGAACTCAACACGACCCAACTTGATTTGATTAAATTGGTCAAATTGGTGAACTTGACCCATTTGACCTATATGAACCCAAGTGAATTATAATCAAATCCAAAGTAAATTGAACCAAACTAATGACACCAATACACTCCAATTGGTCATGTGAACTTGACACAACTATTAGTTTGACCCAATTTGAATAATTGGTCAACTTGACCCAACCTAACCCAATTTGACCTAAATATATCAAATCAAGCCAAATCAAATCAAATAAACTCCAAAATTTGAAACCCAACTTGACCCATCTCAAACATCAAATTCATAGCTAAATAACCATTTTGCCCTTAGGTTTAGGGCACCACATGAGATAAAACATATGCTCATTGGGTCATTTTCTCCCCTAGCCACTTAGCACCCAACCATAGGTCCACTTAGGCTCCTAAGACCATGGCTGACCTATCCCAATAGAGGTTGGGTCGGCCATGATCCATGGGGATGTGAAATCACCTCCACATCCCCATTGGAGCTTTCCAAACTGCCATAGGACACCCACTACTACCTTGGCAGCCACTCTCACACCCTCCTCCACTCAAAGGAAGCCAGTTAACATGATTCTCTACCCAAATCGAGCTCTCCATCTCAACCATTTGATCAAAAAGCCAAAACAGCCATTATCTTCCAATCCAAGGTATACCCCCCTCATAGGTATACCCCCCTCATTCTCACTCAAACCTAGAGCCACACTCAATTCAACCCCAGTAGCCAAGAAGAGAGTTCCCATAGCGATTTCCAAGCCTTCCCAAGCTCCCCAAAATCTCCATTTTTGGTTTTACACAAAATTGAAATAGGGGAGGCCACCTTGAATTCCCATTTGCTCAAATCTCCACCAAAGTGCATTTAACTTTGCACACACCTTTCTTGGAGCCAAACGAGTGAGAATGAATCCTTTCTCAAGCTTTACGATGACTTGGAGGGTAAAGTTTGATCAAGTTCGACCACGTATGCCTAGTGCTTTCAAAAACTACACCAAATCAAAGCTATGCTCAACAGGGTTTCGTTTATACCAAATGAAGCTTCCTCAATTGTTAGAACTGCTGGTCATAAGCTTTGATGAGGTATGCCATTGACACTAATCCTTGAATGAAAATAGCTTGATCTTTTGTGAAAGAAATTTTCATGTCATGCATTTTTCACTATTGGATTTACTTGTTGTGCTTCCCCGAAGGTGTGGGATCACTTTCATCTCAATCCGATCTCGAGTGAGCTCATATCGAGCGGCGATAGATGGACGGTAGCCATTGTTCAATGCTCAGGAGGAGATAGATTATGGACTGTCCATCCCTCATGATTAGAATGGATGGTCCTAATCAAATCATGCTTAAAGCTTATGATTAATCCCTCAAAATTATGGGTTAAATCATGGTCATCCGATCTTAGATCGGATAGTCTTTGGAGTTAGTGCGTGCACCACCATCTGAGTCATCACTTGGATGTGATAACTTAAATAGTGAATCCCATCGCGCCACGTGGAAAGCGTGCCGCATCAGCCGCCACGTGGCCTGGCGGGATTAAGGCGTTTATTAGAACTAATTAATTAGTTTTTAATCATGAAACTTCTTAAATTCATAACTAATTATAGAGAAATCCAAAAAAAAAATACAAACTTAGGCTCATTTTAAAGATATTTCAAAGTAAAATCTAGGAAAATTATTATTATTTGATTTTAAATAGTAGATTTGGCTTAATTAAGATTTAATTAGAAATATAATTAGCTTAATTGCTCCCTAATTAACCATCCAATTAATCTCAAACTTTATGTGCATGTCTAGGAGGATGACCTCTGCCTCCTATATTTTTCTGGGATTTTATTGGTTGCTTAATTGGGGAAACCAATGGGTTAAGCGTTAATCACTTTTTAAATGTAATTAGTGATAATTAAGCAAATGAACAGTGAATTAATCAATCAATTAAGTTTATAAACATCTATTAATGATAATGAAGTTTAGGAAAATGGATTGGGACTCTCTCGTCCAATCTTTTCTTTAAGTCTTCTATAATATCTCTTAAATAATGAATTAATTAACACCCCTTAATTAATTAATCAATAAGATTAATCAAAATCCAAATCATACCTGAACCTTAATTAACTAATTGAAAGAATTTAGGGATTAAGACATAGGCTCTCTTCTTTGTGTCTTTCTCTAAGCCCGTCTCACTTTAGTTGGTTAAGGTTAATTAAGGTTTAATCAACTAATTAATGAACTTAATTAATTCAATTGAGTCTATTTATCTAATTTAGTCTTGGGTAGCTCTTTGGGTGTCCAATGAACTTAAGTGAGAGATGATGAAATTATGGTTAGCTCACATGTGTGAGAAAACCATAAAAGTAATTAAGTGAGATCTCTTAAGTCTAATTAACTATTAATCATAAGCCAGTTATATTAGGCCCCTTTCATTTCTTAGGAGCATTGCAAATTTACTTTTCATGTGGTTGCATATCATATTGGCTCATTATTAGTTAGTTAGTTAACTTAAGGTGATGTAGGTATGGGTTAATTAATCCACTTAATTTATGCCCAAACTTAATTAAATTATAAAATTAACTTAATTATTTCTTCCTTGAATCAAAATTAACTCACACACGGGGAATGGGATTACGACCAGCAAACCTCTTTCACTTTTCTTAACTCAAATAAAACATAAAGATGAAATAACATTAAAGAACTTTGATTTATTTTAAATAATCTTATTTAGTTTGGTTGTCCTGAGGACTTAGTTGGATTTGAATGAAATCACATGCTTATGTTATTTTATTTCTTTCTAATCATGTTAAATGTTGTTTGCCATGTGCATTAATGCATTCATTTCTTTTAAAAATTAATTAAATAAAATGATTTCTTTTATGTCAAATTACATGTGTTGATTTAAATTAAAAATAGGCATGACTAATATTACTATTAAATCCAACGTTATTTTCAAAATCCCATATGTTAATTATAATGGATGGAGTGATGCAAATTATAAGTATCTATAAGTTTGCATGTGTTAATAATATAAAATATGCAATATGAAGCTCTCTTTCCTTATCTTATTTGAATGTGCATAGGATTTGTAAATGTATAGTTCATTTGAAAAGAGCACAACATTTGTCTAAGTCTTTTCCTATGCATTTATATACTAAGACTTAGGAAGAATTTCATATCACATATGTAAATCATACAATTAAATCAAATATGACTTCTTGCATGACTTCTTATTCTTGTGGTTCTTTTTGTACATTCATATGTATCTAAGAAAAGTGTTATATTAGTCTAGACATCTCGGGGCTGCAAGGCTTTAAGTAGCCCGAAGTAGGCCTTGTACCTTACGCTTCTGGTGTAGAACAATGGCATTATACTCACTTAAAACTCTTATACATATGTATGTATGATGTGAGTAATAAATAAGAATCATAAATCAAATAAATCAAATATAACTTTTGCATGGGTTGTCCTATCTTTATAGTTGCTTATACATCTACATGTATCTAAGTAAAGTGGTATATTAGTTTGGACACCTTGGGGTTACGAGATTTTAAGTAGCCCTAAGTAGGTCTTATACGTTACGCCCCTAGTGCAGAATAATGGCGACGTACTCACTAAAAACTTTTATACTTGTCAATGTGTATCTAGCTGATGGATGAAAAATCCCACTTTTTTATTAAAAAGACATGCATTCATAATTCAATCAAATGAAATATTTAAATTCCAAACATATTTCTTTGCATTCATCATTTAAGTGTGCTAAGATTTACATTGCATGTATAGGTATGCTTAGGATTTAATCATATGCATGATATACATGATGGAAAGAAATGAATAAACATGTGTTATGTGATAGTAATTCATTCTAATTAATCTTAAGATGTCTTTCTTATTGAATAAGGCCATTTAGAGTGAACCTAAACTTAGGATTAATTAAAATATATAATAAGTCATTCACTAAAGAAAATTGATTAATTAGCTTGCTTTAGAAATGACTTAAGGTAGGGATGAAAGAGAGATTTCTTCTATTTCTTTTCTTTATAACATTTAGTTGTTAAGTGTATGCCATATAAAACAAAAGAAAATACTAAGTAAAATCTTCAAATCAATTAAATCACTTAAAGAGACATCAACCCTTTATAAGTTAAATCCCTCATAGTTAGCAAATTACAATTCTAAAGCCTAGTTAGGACATACCACACAAACTTTAATACACACACATTAGACTAAGTCACCAATTTTAGCTTTTTGTTAGGGTGATGTATGCTTATTTTGTGATGTATTATTGTAGATTGGATATTAGGGTGTATGTACGTAGTCTGGATGTTAGGCTGATATTAACCTAATTATGCTTTCTACAGGGGGTTGTGCTTAAGGGGTCATTAAATAAAAATATAAATGCTTTTTGCTGTGTAGGTTGCTTAACACCTAAGAATAACCCAAGTTAGGACATGTGGGCTTGGTTACCCATGTGTGGGGTGCTAAGTCCAAATTATTCATATAACTGCTTAGGTTGTATGGTGTGTTTAGCTAATATTTATTTTGTAGGGGTAGCCAGATTTACTTTTCTTCTTTTAATGTAATTTGGCATTAGGATTATGATGAGTGTTATGGGAGATTAGGATGAGCATTGATTAGAAGACCAAGTCTTATGTATCATGCGATGCCTTTGGAGTAACCACATTCAAATCAAGCCAAAAAGAAGAAGGAAAGGGAGCAAATAAAAATGAAGAAATGAAAGATGAATAGTTGAAGAATGAAGAATAAAGACCCCTATAACATTCATCATTTTTAATTGTAGTTATTCTTTTGTAATCCAGGTTGTATAAGGGTAGAGCTCGACTACCCACATTTCTTTTCAAGTTGTATGGTAGAACTCGACCGCATCGGCCTTTTATTCTTTTGCGATAGTTTTATAAAATTATTTGATGATTTGTTTAGCTTGTGCATTAGAAAAAGCACGCCTTTTCATAGTTTATTTATGATTGTTGATTGTTGTATTGCCTGGATGCGATTAGGCTCTTAAAATGAAAAATAAATATTCTATCCTACTAACGAACTCCTAACTAAATTTTTAAAATAACTCATAACCTCACATAAAGCTTAGGTATTAAATCAAGATAATAAATTTAGCAACCCCTTAGCTAGATGTTTTATGTTCAACAATACGTATATCATCTTATTTCACTCGTGTTAAGAGAGGGCTTCCATCTATGCTAAATAGAATGGGCTTAACCTTTGAGAGCCTATGATGGAAGAACACCTCTTTCCCTTTTTATTTGGCCCATAATTAAATTCTCATGCATTTAGGCGTATAAAATCCCATAGCTTGTGTCAAAATAAAAAGTCCCAAATTAAATGAAATTTGATAAAACTTTGCATTAAAATTAAGTCATTATTCATACCCCTCATGCTCTAGTCTCTTAGTGAGTGGGTTTAAGGACTTAGTTTCTTTTCTAAATAATAACAACCTAGTCATCTTGCAAAAGCATATGACTTGCCTATATCTTAAATACATATGAATGTATATACAACTATAAGAATGAAAATCATGCAAAAGATTATATTTTTGGTTGAATTGTTTATACATGTAAAGTAAAGCTCTATTCAAATTCTAATACAAACATACATAGGAATGAAATTAAATAAGTACGTGCCTTTGTTAACCAGGAAAGTGAGAATCAAATGACCTCCTTCGGGCTACTTAATGTCTCATATTCCTGGAATGTCTAGACTATGTACTTATTATCATTCAAATATATGTAAATCCACACATGAATATAGGAAAGAAAGCACTACCTTCACATGCTTAAGCTATAAACACATGCAAATTATATATGTATTCATAACTACTATCACTCCAAATATAATTATGAATTTATAATTTTTTGGAAAATAATTTTAAATTTATTAGTGATAATAGCTACACATATAATAAGATTAAGCCAACATATGTAATTTTACATAAGTAAATTTCATTTGATTTTGAAAATATAAATGCATGATATCACATGGCATACAACATTTAAGGTGAGTGAAAAGGAATAGTCAAACATTTCCATATAATTCATTCAACTATACTAATTCCTAAGGATAATCACATTAAATAAAATCATTTAAAGAAAACCAAAGCTTCTTGTTAATTTGATTTTGGATTTTGATTAAACTTAAAGAGGAGAGATCATTTGATGTTTTCCAGCCCATTCCCATGTTAGTAATTTTAATTTCTTTAAGGAAAGATAATTAAGTGATTTTGATAATTTAATGAATCATTAAAAAATCCATTTAATTATCCTTTCTTATGCTTCTTTAATTTAATTAAACATTTAATCATAAGCCACACATGATATGCACATGAGAAAAATAAAATCACAATGCTCTTAAAGGACCTAATGCAATTGGCTCATGATTAGAGATTAATTAGATTAAAGAGTCTAATTAAGCATTTTTATGATTTTTCCACACTTATGGGCCAATCATAATTTCTTTAAGGGTTTTTATGTTATTGAACACATAAAGAGGAACCCATAATTTCAAATTAGATTATTTGATGTGATTAGCATTTTAATTTAATTTGAATTCATTATTAATTAATTAATTAATCTTTTAATTACACCACACATTAATTAACTCTCTTTAATGAAATGAATTTGGAAAAGTAATTAGGAAAGAGGTCTTAATCACTCCCCTTCATCATCTCACTATTAATCAGGGATTAATGAAGCTTATTTAATGATTTTTTTACTGTTTGGGACTTTAAATAATCATTAAATTAATTAAGAGGGTAATTAAGGTTTGAATTTCAAATTCTCCTAATTACATAGCCAATAAATCTCAATAAAATCATGGGAGGCAGAGGTCATCTCATTAAATCATCATGCCAAGTTTGGGATTAATTTTCCAAGTAATTAGTGCTAAATTAAGCTAATTTAAAATATTCAAACCTTAATTAAGCCTTAATCATTATTCAAAATTAGATGAAATTATTTTTATTAAATTCTCCTCTGTTTAGCCTTTCCAAAATGTATTTATTTGTATTTTTTAGATTTTTATATAATTAGTTATAATTTTTGAAATTTTCAGCGCAATCAATCACATTTTAAGCCCTAATTAATCCCTAATCCCATCGGCGCTACGCTGGAAGTTGACGTGGTAGAGCTTTCAATGTGGCACCATGGAATTGGCCATTTAAACAATCCGACGTGGCAGCGGGCATGCTTTTGTCCCTGATGTCCGATCTTAGATCGAACGGTGGGGATTATTCCCATAGTTCCTAAAGGATTAAATCAGATAATCTAATAAAATTAATCATAGCCATTCATTCCAATTATGCAAAATGGACGGTAGATGATCCTTCATCCCTGAGAGATGGAAGACGGACATCGTCTGCCTTCCTCTACTCAATCCGAACTTGCCAGAGCTCATGAGGCCTCAGGATCAACTCCAAAAGCTTCAAGGACAAAATCTAGAGGGATCTAATGATGGAAATCACACGAGAACACAATTTCTTTCCCAAAAGACCAACTCCTAAGACTTTTTCTACGATTTGCTGGAATTTACCTGGTCGGAGCTCAAGACCAAAGATCTATTGACTGAGATAGCTTCATCTTGAAGAGACAAAGCCTTACTGAGAAGCTCGCACCTTAATTCCTCATCGGTGGCTCTGTGGATAAAGCATTGCTGAAATCCTCGTTGAAGTTGGCCATGGGATAGTCTCCAGTGCTCGAATCTATCGGGAATATATTCATTCTTGATTGCTGGAGCTAAAAGAAGGTGTGGGTGAAGTTAATTTGAAAATGGTGGATGTTAAGTGAGGTTGGATGGAGATGGGCTTCATTTTGGCTTGGGTTCAACATCTCCAGCAATGGGGAGGCCAAAGAAACTCTTGGAAGTGCTCAGGAAGCTTGTCTCGACTTGCTTGTGAGTTGGAATGAGATGGGAGGAGAATACTCTCCTCCCCTTCAAATATGATCGCTTGGATTGGTCCTGCCTTAGGCAGACGTCTGATCGGTGCAGGCGGCCAGGGACGTTAGAGGGATGCTGATGTGGCTCAATTTGAGTGGGTGAGGGCCTGAGGTGGGCTGCCAAGGGCTGAGGTGGAGTGTCCTTGCTTTCCTAAGTGAGCCAATGAAAGGAGGTGGGTTAGCTCATCTCCCTTAACCTATGGCTGACCCAACCAACATTGGGTTAGGTTAGCCATAAGTTCAAGGGTCCAAACTAAGCTAAGGGTACCTGTTAAATGCAAAGGAGGGGGGTTGACCACCCAAAAGTGGGTTTTATCTTATTTGGATGCTTTACCCAATGGGAAATAAGACAATTTGAGTTTTTTTTGGGTTGGGTTTGATTTGGGCTGACCCATGAAAGGATGGGTCATGCCAAGTGTGAAAGGGTTTGGGTTTAGTTTGGTTAGGTTTGGCTCAATTTGACCCATGTAGATCAAATCAGGCTAGGTTGAGTTAAGTTGACCAATTTTTTAAATTGGATCAAGCCATGGGTTGAGCAAGTTCAAATGATGATTTGGGATGTTTGGGTTCAATTGGTTTGATTTGATTTGGATTGGATCTGAATTTGACTCATATGAGTCAAATGGGCTAAGTTGACCAATTTAGTCTAATTGGCCAAATTGGTCAAATTGGCTTGAGTTAGGTGTTGGTTTAGGTTCAATTGATTATTTGAAGATTATTGTAGGTTTTGATTCCAATCAATTTGTATTTATGAATGATTTAGCCCAATTTGACCCTTTATGTCAATTTGGGCTAAATGGGTCAATTGGGTTGACTTAGTCAAATTAGGTTCAACCAAGGGTTTGATCATGTTAAATAATCAATTTATGATGGATTTGAGTCATTGGTTTCAATTAATTTGATGCGGGATTTGATTTGACCTAATTTGGCCTTTTAGGTTAAATTGGGTCAACTTGGATCAAAGGGCCAATTGGATTTGGTTTATCTCAACTGATGATCAAGTCATGTTCAAGGATCAATTTTGGGTTGATAGGGATCATTAGTTTCAATTAATAGCGTTTGTAATGGTATTTAGTTCAATTTGATTCATGCAGGCTAATTGGGTCAACTTAGGTTAAATGATCAAGTTAGCTTGGTTTAGTCCAATTGATTGTAATTGATCAATCAAGAGTTATCAACAATCAATATAGAAGGTTTTGAATAGGTTGCCTCAATCCAATTTGGGTCAGATTGGAGTTTGATTCAAATGGGTCCTTTAGGTCACTTTGGGTTAGGTCAAGTGAACCTAATGGGTCAATTGAGTTGATTTTGGGTTGAATTGAGTTTGATGATTGATTTGAGATTAATTGATGGCTTTGATTGCAATTGATTTGGGTTTAATTAGATTTTGGCTCATTTGGACATTTTGGGTTGAAATGGGCTAGCTTAGGTTAATTGAATTAATTTTGGTCATTTGGCTTGATTGTAGCTTTTGGTAGAACTTGGAATGATGGTTAAAATGGTTAGAGTGCTTCTGTGAAAATAAATTGAATTAGGTTTGATTGAAGAAAATTTGGTTAAGTTCATAGTATTGGCTTAAGAGATTAAGATGGATTTAAATTTAAATTATTTTGGCTTAGAGCTTAAATATGAAATGAAATTCAATTGGTTTTGGCTGTATTAATTTGAGATAGGATTTGGCTAAGGGGATAGGCATGAGTCTTAGTTTAGGCCATAGGTGGGTAGGCTTCCTTAGATCCTACATAGTAAAATGACAAGTCCTCCTAAGTCTCAGGTTTGGGTTAAATGTTCACTTAGTCATTAGAAGTGTCCATGACTAAGAAGATCCTATGGCTAGAAGACTCTTAGATCTAAGATGGGAAGATTGAATCCTCACTTCAAAAATGAGGTCAACAATAAACATATTCATAAGCATAAAGTATAGGTTGGATACCATGGCTATTAAGTTAGCAAGAATTTTATAACCTCATCTCCTAGTTTAATAAAGCCAAGTACCTGTGTATTACAAATCATTAAATGACTAGAGCTCTATGTATGCATACCATTCACTACTAAGTATTTGTAACTTTAAATCATAATATAAATGTGCTCAATTTATATTAAATTATTAATTACTTAGATTAAAACCATCTGATGGTAATAAATATACCCTTGCTTTCAACTCACTGCTTAAATATTAAAATGACTTACTACATTAGCCTCTGCACACACATTAGATTGATAAGTCATCAATCCTAGACTTAGGCTAGGTTGATGCTTTGTTGTGATGTATATTTTTTTTTGGTGGTGTAATTTAGACTTGATGTTTGGATTGTTTATACATTAGTCTAGATAAAAGAGCATTATTTACTAGACTAATGATGTTCTCTAGAGGGGACTGTACTTAATTAAAGGGGCTACTATAATAATCAAAAAGATATATAAAATATCTTTACTTGTAGGTGTTGCTGACCTTTTAGCATAACCCATTAGGATAGGTGGGCTTAGCACCCATGAGTGCTAATTCTGATTTTTTAGGCTCTTTAGGACATTAAATTTTCTATCTAATCAAAATAAATAATTTAAACTTAAAATTAATGTAACTTATAACCTTAGTATAAAGCCATAGGAATTAATTAATAAAATTGATTAAAATGTCATAAGTATATGATGGATATGGATAACATCATGCATGTATATTATTTTCTTTCCTTAAATATAAGGGGTCTTCACTCATTGCATAATAAAGGGAGAGTAGGACCGTTGATAACAACTTCTTTAGTAAAGAAGACCCTTCTCGTGGATTGACCCCCATGAATGAATTTCATCATTCATGTATACATGTATGTCCACCCAAGCCTAAGTCAAATTGATGAGTCAAAATAAATAAAATATGTAATTTTATTGCAATAGTCTAGGACATACTTTCATACGAATCATGATCTATATTTTAGGGACCGAGTTTAGAATCTTAGACTCTTTTCTAATAAATAACTGTCTATCAATATTGCAATCATAAGACTTGGTCACATTATTTTAACTCATAAGAGGTGTTAGCTTCCAACCACTCTAGATGATTATAAGTCTAGAAGAGTCGGGATAGGTTCACTCTCTATAGTGAAAGTGAACCAATTCATCCTAATTTTCTTGGAGTAGAATTAAGTCATGCTCTTAGCTTGTGCTATAGCACTTTAGAAATAAGTTTAGATGTAGCCTATTTCTCTTTTGCTATTAGTGTAAATCCTTACCTCTTAAGCATTTATTGGGATATAAGTCTTAGCATAATAAAGTTGTCAACTCAAATGATCATGAATATATACTTTAATAATATAAAGCCTTATCATAGGATAAATTGAAGTGCTTATTAGATTTCTTAGTATCATGAGCATTTTCTACTTATCTCTCTTTAGACTCTGTTAAGAACTCTTCATAATTGAGTCCTTCCACTTGATTTTTAAAATAATCAAACATTTGATATCGAGCTTTAAAATATATAGAAGAAGTTAGCGAGTCACTTTATTCGAGAATTTTCTTAGGAGATTCATGTCCTTTAAGATGTAATTAACTATGGGGTTTTCCCCTATAGGGAATTTAAGAACCTGACTTAAAATAAATCCTACCTCACTTTATCTATGTAAAGTAGGAGAAACATTTATGGTGCATATAGACCTAGGTCTTAGGAGTCATTATTAAGTGATTGAGTCTATAATAGGGAGAGATATGTCTACTTTTTGAGGTAGTACATCATTTTTTAATGTCGTACTCGATCATTTAAATAAGTACCCCTTGAGATATGCACAATGTCCCTCATCAACATTTTTTTAAAACCATAGATTTGTTGACAACGAGCAACTTTAGTTATTATCTTAGGAGGTGATGAATAAGTGATGATTGAGTTGAAACTGTAGCTTTGAGAGTCAATGAATTGTAGGTTGTTAGCTAAACTGAGTTTTTAGATAAATGAATTGGTTATTAATAAAAAGAATGAAAACCTATTATATAAAAGAACTTTCAAGCTACCAAAATCATGCACCAATGTCCAACTTCAAGGGTACCCAAAAGAAACCTATGAAGTACTTAAAGTTAGACTAATTAGAAGCCAACTCTTCCTTATTGCCATACAAGACTATAACCAAAGAAAAGAAAGAAAACTCCTTAGTATGTAAGGATAGCTAGAAACACACACTCATTATGAGAATGGAAAGATAACATGGAGATTATACATGTCATTAGTGTTTAGGGATGTCTAAGGTTGGTGCTTTTATTTTAAAGATGATAAATTTGATTAAATAAAAGAATAATAATGCTTAAAAATCATTAAGATTCTAACTAAAAGATTTATCCATAGATTTAATCTATATTCGATGAATGTAAAAAGCACATGGAGTTTTTGATTTATGGGAGCAAAAAGTTAGAATTATGATTTAAATATAGGAACCCCTAGTTAATTTTTTGAAATTAAACACCAAAACCCAAAGCCAGTACCTCTTACAAGGTTTCTCATGGTAGTTTTTATAAAGTGCAAAAGATAACGAGGAGTGAGCAATAAGATGTAAGGAGAAATAGCATAATACGGGATTACAAGTTCCATGAAAATATTTTCCTTCTTACACTACTAGATAGTGAAGGCAAGAACTAAGATAAATTGATAGTTAATTTATCCCTTTACATAATGATAATATCCATTAAGCATATTAATATTTCATGAGTAATAATCTAGATACCCACAATAGTGGATTATAAAGCAATGCACATGAGTGCAATTAACTTTTGCATGAGACGAGATGATAAAATGTGTCACGCAAAAAAATAACATCTTAAAAGTAGCAATAAGTTGTGACTTTTATTATTACATCAACCAGGTGAAATGGAGCTATTAGGTTTTGTATGTTGAGCTAACAAGAAGGTGAGGCAGCAAAGGGGAATTTAACACTTAGAAATTCAACATTGAGTAAATAGCTCTATAGTATTAACCTATCAACTAGTATCATGAACAAAGCATTAACTAGTTAAGCTAGAGAGAAGAAACTAAGAAAAGAGGTTGACTTGAAGATAAAGCAATAAGATGATGAGTATATCACAAGTTAACAAAAGGCAAAGAAAGCCGAGTTGCTAAGAATCTATCCTTGACTTATCAAGAGTGGGAGACGACAAGTGGGTGTTGATGGTGGCTTATTAAAAAGTTATGTTACTAAGAAAGAAGTCATTATGAATAAGAATATTATAAGGCGATAAGAAAAAAATAAAGTTGACACTTATTTGAAAGGGACTTTAGCATGCTTAAAGCTATTGGAGTATGTGCTATTAATGAGTGCCCAAAAGAAGTTTACACTGAGTTGAGATGGATGTTAGCAATTTTACTGAGATAAATGCAATGCTTGGTTGAGCAAGATATCAAAAATATTGTCAAAAGAAGTTTTCAAGATAAAAACTCTAGTAGGATGAGTTATAAAAAAAACACCAAGAAAATAATTGTTGGAAAGGATGGCCAACATAAAAACTTTGGGATGTCAAGCTATCAACAATTGTTTAGAGGGAAAATTAGCAACAACAAAAAACACTGCTAATAAGTTAGCAACTCCAAGATGTAGAGTTATGAGAAGATGTTGTTGGGAAGGTATGTCAAGTCCATGACTTAATGAGGAGAGGTTCATAAAAAGAGCCAATCTAAGGCTCTAGTTGCTTAAAATAAGATGAACAAATAGCTTCAGAAAATTGAACTATGAATAAGGTCAAGGTGATGACTCTTTCAAGAAGAGAACACTAAAATAACAACTCTAAGATGTCAAGCTATCATTAACATGTTAGAGAAATATAATGTAAAGAAAATGATATACGAGATAGGGTCCCGCAAAAATACCAACTTAAAGGGGGACTAAAACCATCCAAATAGAGGCCAATTGCAAAATTTTACTATGTCAAATTATGAATAAGTTGCTAGCCACAAGAATTAGAGCTAGGAAGTATAGGATATTGAGGTGTTTTCATGGACTAAGAAGGGTGATTCTAGATTGCCAAGTTGATAGTAAGATTATTCTGGATCTAAATTAGTTTGACTAATATCTTGCCATAATAATTTGGAGAAAATTAAGGGATATGTTCAATCCAAGTCTAACTCAATCAATGATGGATGTGTGACACTTAAACCCATCAAATAAAATATGCATTATTAAAATGAAAAGCTTAAGTGCAAGAAATAGAGATCAATTAATGATAACTATGTTAACATATCTCTTTAAAATATGCATTGAATATTGGTCTTGATGGACTTTGTATACTAAACATGAATACATATTTTAGGCCAATGTAAATTATGCATAAACATATATTGAAAAGTTGATTATTTTTTTAGCCTAAACAAGATCGTGGAAGTTTTATGTTGAACTTTAATTAACTGCAATAACATTAATTAGTACAAAACGTGAAAAGATCGACTGAACAGCGCAAGCATCAGATATGCAGCTTTGTAGTCGCTAAACAGCTGATCCACTGTCTTACCAAGCAGCTCCACAAAGAAGTCATCGCTATACCCATCCTTCATCTTAGCATTAAGCTTCGCCACGAACCCAGAGTCCAACCCAGCGCAGTAGTCAAGGAATCGCGCCGTGACGTCGTAGCCCTGATCCCACCTGTCTCCCTGCCCCGGTTTCACCCAATGACCGTCAAGTGGTTCGTACCCTGCCTTCAGCCTCACGTAGTCAGCCACCCCCTCGATGAGCCCTGACGGCGCCTGTCCCTGCCCGTTCCACTGCCACACGTGCGTGGTCTCGTGGTAAAGGACGCCAGTGATCTCCGTCTGCACGTCGCCAGAGAAGTTCTCTATGTACTGTGCGCTGACGTGGATAGTGCTTCCGGCGGTGTACGCGACGCCATCCATACTCTCGATGAGGACAGTGATGAGTTGTACGTTCTTGCGGTCGCCGTCGTTGGACTGGCTGAAGGTGCTCCAAATGAAGGAGGTGGCGTCGGCGAGGACTTGCTTGGTGTGATCAACGCCGATCTCAGAATCGAAGCGGTTGCCTCCAGGTGTCCCGATGGCATTGTTGGTGACTTCGTAATCGACGGCGAAGGACATTCGGGCTCCGCAGGCGGCGATGGTGAGTAAGAGGGCGAGGGAGAGAGGTGATGGAAGCATATTCTTGATTGTTGGGGTTTCCTTTTTTTGTGTGAACTGAAAAGAACGAAGGCCAATTATTTATAGTGGTTGGAAGTTTATTATTTATATTAAGAATAAAAAAAAAAGTTAAAAAGTTTATCAGGATTTAAGTCGCAACCACCAATAGGGACCCGAGTTAAAGACTTGAAACACAACAAGTTCAAGTCAACGAAACACACAATTGAGCGGGTCAATCTTGACACCTTCTAGAATAAAATTATATTCAACTCTTTCATATTTTGGGCTATTCATTTATTTGCATGAAATTTCTTATAATTTGATATTTTTTAGATTACTAAATAATATGTAGCATTAAAATTATACACTTAAAATTTCGATAGTTGTGCATATATATATTTATTTATAAATGAAAACTTTATTTTGCTTTCTACGCTAGAAATCATACAAATCGAAAGCCTTGATTATATATATTTTAAATCAAAACTAATTTTCAATTTTTGGATCAATCTATTACATAATATTATTCATCGTATTCTTCAAAATTAATTTATTACATAAATATTCTTATCTAATTTATTTCTCATAGTAGTATTTTCATCTTTACTTGATGCTTTTTATCTTTAACTAATATAATATTATCTTCAGTTTTTTTGCATCTTTACTTAATGCTTTTTATCTTTCCCGATCTGTATATCTCATCTTCTCTCTTAATTTAGTCTTTTGCGAGTGTGAATTTTTAATTTTGATATTGAATAGTGTGTTTTGAAACTGCTTTAACTCCATCAAAATTTTCTTTTACAAAAGAAATAAAAGAGAAATCTTTAAACCATTTGAAAACTAAACCACCTGTGATATAAATTATAATTTTTTTTTTGAGACCTTAAACACAACTCAATGTTACACATTCTCCATTGTCTTTGATTTCCATGTTTCAATTTCTTCCTGCTGCATCAAAATATTCATTTGTTTATGCAAGAAAATACTGAAATGTTTAGATAACACTTCATGAATTAAATATAACCAACAAATAACACAAGTCATTGTCTCATCATCTCATACAGAACCTTCCTTCTAGCTTGAGAACACCTTATCTCCTCAGCTTAGATTCTCAGTTGCGCACTTTTGGATTCAATCTTTAACATGTTAATCTCATTCTTAACTTATGTTACATCAATGGGAGTGAATCAAATTTAAATATTCGCTTAAGAAAATTTCAAAGAATTAATCATAATTAGAATGAGAACACAGATAGATACCCTCTATCATACCAAAATGTTTGAGCCCATCCAACCAAGAGCTTCATATATACATCATAATTTTTTTTATCTATCTATGTGTGTGTGTGTGTATGTTATAACTAATTGGAATCAAATTGAAAGGATCAATAAGACATTTTTTAACCAGAATCTGTAGTTTAAATCAAATAAAATTAGGAAGATTTCAATTTATTATTGTAGGCCTGTTGTTGATTGAGTGGATCAATAGGCTGACTTTGAGCATAATTAACAGAAAATGAGGTTGCAGTGCATATCAGATTTAAAACCTATCAATAATGCCTTTGAGAAGACCAAATATACTATTGTTTACTTGATATTTGTTTATGCTAAAGGTTGTATATTATCCATTATGTGTCACACTAAACTTGTGGGGACTAGTGAGGAAAGCATCAATACCAGATCTAACAAGTATTAAATTCATGTTTAATGACATCCCTCATATTTGGAACTAATTTGAGTGATGTAGCAATTTAATAAACATATAAGCATAACTGTTAGGAGGGCGTGACCAAAAAGCCATTAATTTACTAGATGGCATGATCTCCTAATTGTGGTAGACGGCCTTCGTAAGACTTATCGATCATTTGCATCACATACTCATCAGTTATAGGAAAAGTTTGTCATGGACTCACCGATTACACTTGTTAGTAACCATCCATCATCTTGAGTCTAATTAAGGGGCCATGGAACTTACCCAAAGAAGACACATCAACTATGATACGTGTTATACATGTAGAGTTATCTCACATTTTATTAGTATATTGTTATCTCTAGTAAAGCCTTCATCACCTTATAAATAAAGTACTAAAAGGCCTTTCTAAGGGATGTCATGTTTGTACTATTCATGGTATAGTGCATTTTTGACCCTTGAGTTACTCTATCCCACTCTTACTCTCTCACTCTCTTGTCCTTGCTCTATTCTTCTCACTTAGACTCATAAGTGGTGTTAAGTGTATTCTACTTATAGTTTTGGACTCAATAATTTGAAAAGTATGATCATCATTGATTGATCTGCTTGACCAGACGTCAAACATTGTACAAAGTAAAACAACAAATACAAGATAACACTGTGAACATGGAAAATTAGAATTTTTCCACTTTGTGATATGTTAGAGATGGAAGAATGAGTCACAAAAATTAAATTTTTCCTTAGACCCTAATGTATCCAGGCCACACATTAAAGCATCATTCATTTAATAAATTAAGAAAAACATATCATTTCTAGTGCGCAAACTAAACAAATCATTAAACGTTTTTATAAAACTAACACAAAAGAATAAGAGGCTGATGTGGTCAAGTATCGATGTACTATGCGAAATCAAAAGATGGGTAGCCGAGCTCTACCCTTATAAAACCCAAAATTATAAAATAATAATTACAATTTATAATGAATGAATGCTATAAGGCGGTCTTCATTCTTCATTCTTCATGTCTTCATTTCTTTCCTCCTTGCTTCTTTGATTTGGTAGGTTTCAAGGCATCATATGGCACCCTAGGACAAAGCTTTCTGGCCAATTCTCATCATAAACTCCTATAGCACTAATCATAATTCCTTATACAAAACTACATTAAAAATATGAAAAGTAAATCTAACTACACCTACAAAATAGAGGTTAGCTAAACATACATACATCCCAAGCAATTATATTTATGATTTGGACTTAACACCACACATGGGTACCAAGCCCTGTCTAACTTGGATCATACTTAGGGTTTAAAAGCAAGAAAATAGAATATTTATATTCATTTTAAGCACTCTCTTAAGCATAATCCCTTGCATAAAATATGAATAGGCTACTTAGGTTGATTTCACTTGAAGTTGTTTAATTGATTTGAGAATTTTAATTTATGGATTTTATTTCATATGATTACACTTAGCAACTAAGTGTTATAAAGAGAAGAAATAGGATTGCCCTCTTTCATCCCTACCTTAAGCCACTTTCTAAAGCATGTTAATTTGATTTAATTCCCTTTAGTGAATGGCTTATTAAATGATTTAATTAATTCTAAGTTTAGGTTCACCTTAAATGATCCTATTCAATATGAAAGGCAACTTAAAAAATTGATTAAACTATTTTCACATGACATATATTAAACCATTCCTTTCCATCTCACATGACATGCATGTGACTAAATCCTAAGTGTATCTATACATGCATGTTTTTAGCACACATAAATGATTGTATATTTGAAATTTATATTTTTATTGATTTAATTAATTAATATGTGTAAATTTAAAGCTCTGTCAAAATTCTTATACAAAAGTATATAATAATGAAATTAAATAGGTATGTGACATTGTTAAATTAGGGAAGTGAGGTAATCAAATGATCTCTTTGGGGCTACTTAAAGTCTCGTGCTCCCGGGATGTCCAGACTATATACCCATTTGCATTCAAATATATGTAAATTTACATACATGAACATAGGAAAGAATGCTCCAAATCACTTGATTAAACAATTCAATCACATGAACAATTATGGATGCATGCATTTTTAATATAATAGAGGGATTCTCATTCTTTAATCACATCTACACACACATGAATGAAAACATAAACAAGTACATGTCATTGTTAAATCAAGAAAGTGAGGTAGTCAAATGACCTCCTTGGGGCTACTTAAAGCCTCGTATTCTCGGGATGTCCAGACTATATACTTATTTTTTTAGATACATATGAATGCATTAATAACTAAGAGAATGAAAATCATGCAAAACTTGTATTTTATTTAATTGAATTATTTATGTATATGAATTAAAGCTCTATTTAAATTCTAATGTTAAAATATTATGGTGTTTATTTTTTAGTTTGTGATGTGTGTATAATGTTTCACACCAAATCAGAATGTAATTTTTGAGGTGATCGGGTATGACATCAAGAAATAGTGTACTATCTCGAAAGATAGAAATCACTACCCTATGATGAACCTAATCACCTAATAAGAACTCCTAAAGCATGATTGGTCTTCGAATGTACCTGAGATTTTTCCCCTACTTTACATGAATGAATAAGTAGGGTTTATTTAAATCGAGTTCTAAAGTTCACCATGGGGAAAATCCCCCATAGTTAATTACATCCTAAGGAAGGTGAATTCCTTAGGAATACTCTCAATTAAAGTATATTATTATCTAAGAATTCAAAGAGATATCAATAAATTGGCTATGTTTAGAAAATCAAGTAAGATAAATCAAAAGGTGAGGCTTATTATTGAAGCCAAAAAGAGATGAGTAGGGGATGCTCATGATACTAAGAAATCTAATGAGCATCCAAAACTATCCTATGGTTGGGTTTTATATGTTTGAAATTGAGGAGAATTATATATTTGAGTTGAAATTTTATTAGAAAGGTAGGGCTTATAATCCCACAACACAAGATTGTGGTTATACCTAAGAGGTGAGGTGAGAATTTATGCTTGTAGCCCCAAAGGGAAACAACAATGTCAGATCCTAAATCTAGGGATCTTTGGCGAGGGCCAAAGCATGACCTAAATCTAAGGTGAAAGTGGGTATATTGTTCACCTCCACAAGAGAGGGCCAACCACCCAACTGTTGGACTTATAACCGCCTGGAGTGACAGCCAACTAACTCCTCCTACGTTTTGAAATTATGTGGTCAAGTCAAATGTTTTGAAAGATGGTTAGGATGTTATTATTTAGAAAGAAATTAAAGTCTTTAAACTCACTCCCTAAGAGATTAGAGCATGAGTGGTATGAATAATGACTTAGTCTAATACAAATCTTATCAAATTTTATTTGATTTTGACTCTTTATTTTGACATAGGCCATAGGATTTTATATGCTTAAATGCATGTTGAAATAAGTTATAGGCCAAATCAAGAAAGAAGAGGGTGAAGCCCTCGAGTTGCTCTCATAGTTCAGCGTTTCCCATATGTGCAGAAGCAGGGCCCTCATTTTATAGAGTGGTAGAAGATGCATGTATAATATTAGACATACAACATCCAGCTAAAGGGTTGCTAAAGTTTTATTTATCTTGATTTAATGCCTAGATTTATGTGAGGTTATGAGTTATTTTAGAAAATTTAGTTATGAGTTATGATTAGGGTAACAAAAGCTTATTTTTCCCAAAGAGCCGAAGCGAATCTAGGCAACACATTAAATCATCATATATGAAGAAACTAGGATAATGCATGCCATTTTTACTGCACAATATAAATAAATCATCAATCAATTTATAAACTCAACGTGAAAGAATAACAGGTCAGTGCAGTCAGGTACTGCCGTATAACCCAAAAAAGAAATGGGTAGTCGAGCTCTACCCTTATACAACCCGGTATATGAAAGAATAATTACAAATTACAAAATGACAAGTGTTATGGAGGATCTTGAAGTCTTCATGCTCCCTTCATTTCTTCATTTGATTTGCTCCATTTGATTTGGTAGGCTTCTAGGCATCATATGGCACCCCAGGATTAAACCTTCTGGCCAATGTTTATCCTTAACCCCATATTACTTTACCAAATCCATAATGCAAAATTACATTAAAAGAATGAAAAAGTAAATATAATTACACCTGCAAAACAAATATTAGCTAAACACACCATACGTCAGAAGTTATATGAATAATTTGGACTTACACCATTGCATTAACCATGTCCACCATCGTAGATTATGCTTAGTGGTTAAGCAACCTGCAAAAGAGAGAATTTATATTTATTTTAAGTATCCCTTAAGTATAATCTCCTACAGAAAATATGATTAGACTAATCACGATATAACATCTATTCTACGAGGCATACACCCAACATCTAATGTCATATAAAATAAACCATCAAACCATGTACCACCCTAACATAAAGATAGAAGTGATAACTTAATCTAATATGTGTGTTAAGGCTTGTGTGATATGTCCTAGCTAGGCTTTAGAGTTAAGATTTTCTAAGTATGAAGAGATTTAATTTTAAAGGAAGGTTTCACTTTAAGTGGCTTAGTTAATTTATAAATTTTAGTTGATGTTTTTCTTTTGTTTCATCTTGACCTACACTAAACAACTAAGTGTTATGAAGGGAGAGAAAGAGAGGATCACTCCCTATTATCCCTACCTTAAGTCACATCTAAAGCAAATTAATTAATCAATTCTCTTTAATGAATGGCTTATTACATGTTTTAATTAGTCTTAAGTTTAGGTTCACTTTAAATAAACTCATTCAATAAGAAAGGCATCTTAAGATTAGTTGGAATGAATTACTATCACATAACATATGTTTGTTCATTTCTTTCCATCATGTATATCATGCATATGATTAAATCCTAAGCATAGCAATACATCCAATTTATATCTTAGCACACTTAAATGATGAATGTGAGTAAATGTATTTGGAATTAACATTTCATTTAGTTGAAAGATTTTGTCATATTAATTTAAAGCTCTATCTAAATTCTAATGCAAAAGCATAAGGAAAAAACCTTATATGAAATATGAAAGAGGTTTGATAATCCTAATCACATCCCCATATGTGTGAGTTGATTTGATTTAATGAAAAGTAATTAGGTTTATCTTATGTCTTAATTAGGTTAATGTATGAATTAAATCCATTAATTAACCCTTACCATCACCTTAAGTTAATTAACTAAATAATGATGAGCCAATATGAGGTGCAACCACATGAAAAGTAAATTAGCAATGCTCCTAAGAGATAAAAGGGGCTTAATGCAATCAGCTCATAAGTAATAGTTAGTTAAGCTTAAGGAGCTCACTTAATTACTTTCATAGTTTTCTCACACATCTGAGCTAACCATGATTTCATTAGCTCTCTCCTTAGGTTATTGAACACCTAAAGAACTACCCAAGATTGATTAAATAAAGTTAGGTTGTGAATGAAAGGATTTTAAAGTAATTTCATTAAGCCTTTAATTGGTTAATTAAATCTTTTGATATGAAATTAACTTAGGGGAAAGAGATCAAGGAAGAGGCCTCAATCCCAATCCATAAGTCATTTCAAACATCCAATGAGGCTCTGAAATAATTAGGTTCCCTTTTATTTTAATTGGTTAATTAAATGGCTATTTAATTATTTAAGCTTTTTAATTAACTTGAAACAAATCAAAAGGCTTAATGAAATGGTTATAAGGAATGAACCCAAACCACTTCCCTAAGACTTCCCACTATTAAAAGAGGATAATGTGCTTAATTAATTAATTAAACCATTATCAATTTACTTAATTATCACTAATTAAGGTTGGAGAGTAATTAAGGCTTAATATATTAATTTTCTTAATTAAGTATCCAATAAATTCCAAGAAAATTAGGGGAGGTAGAGGTCATCCCCCTAAACATTTTTGAAAATTTTGAAATTAATTGGACAACTAATCAGAGAGTAATTAGGCTAATTAAGTTTTTAATTAAACCTTAATTAAGTATAAATTACTATTCTAAATTAATTAATCATAATTTTAATGGATTCTACTCTAAAATATCTTAAAAATGAGTACTCATTTGTATTTTTTGGATTTTTCTAGGAGTATATATGATTTTAGGAAGACCAGCCTTAAAATTAATTAAAATAGTCTTAATTAACCCTTAATCCTATCGACGCCATGTGGCTTCTGACACGACGTGCGTTTGCCAAGTGGTGCGATGGGATTGGATATTTAAGTAATCATGTCAGGATACAGACTTAAATTACGGTGAATGCGCATTCCTGTGGACCGTCTAATCTAAGATCAGACGGCCATAATCAGATCCCATAGTAAAGGGGAGAAAAGAGAGGATCTAAGCATGATCTAATCAGAGCCATTCTTTCTAATCAAACAAAATGGATGGCTCATGATTTATCTCCTATGAGCGATGGATGACAGAGCTCGTCCTCCATGGATCACTCGATTCGAGCTCACCCAAGCTCGGATCCACTCCAAACTCAACCCACACATTCACGCGAAGGATCCACACAGATCCAATGGCTAGGATGGGTTCAAATGAAACTTCTCTTGTTAAAGGACCAACCAATTTCCATACAAGGCTCAATTTTGGGAAATTACCTCATCGGAGCTTGTGATCGGCGATTCCAACGATTTAGGAAGCTTTGTTTGGTGGAACAAAGCCCTATTGAGCTGCACGAGCTTTGATTTGAAGTAGATTACTCCCAAGGCCAGCCATGCATTAAAGCTTTGACTTCAATCAAACTTGGACCTTTGATGGCTTGGAAGCTCAAGAGATGGTTTGGTTGGCTTCGATTGGATGTGGTGAATGTGTGTGTGAGTTTAATTGAAGTTTGGTTTAGTGGACGAGGAGTTTGAATCAAGGGAGGGCTCCCCTATTTTGATTTCACACACCGATTGCAATGGTCGATTGAGGGAGTTTTGGGATGCTTGGAAAAGCTCTGAGGAGTTTCAAAAATGCTTAGGGAACTCTCACAGTACGAATTGTGTTGAATCCCACTCGAATTGGGAGAGTATACCCCAAAATCATGCTTGATAGATGGACGGGATGGGCTGGCTTGTTTCAACTAGTAGGCCACCTCAGGGCACCAGAGAAGTCACATCTAACTCTATGTGACTCGACTTTAGTGGAGAAGGTAGTGGGAGGCTGCCCAAGGGCTGGTGTGCAAAGACCTCTTGGCTAGAATCCATGGGTTTTCGATTTTGGCATGAGTGAGAAAAAGGTGAACTCCCCTTAGTTCTTGGATGACCTAGTATGGGTTAGGTGAGTTAGGTGGGTCAAGTGGAACCTCACTTGAGTGCTTGGGGGCTGCCATGGTGATGGGGGAGTTGACTTTGCTTGTTAATGTGAGGATCCAATGGAAAGAAGGTTTGTCCATTGGCCCATTGCTTGGGTGGGGCCCACTATAGATTTGAGATGAATCTATCAGACTCCAAATGATTGGTGATGATTAGGCAATGATTGTCATCATCGACTGGACCCATTGTGCTGAATTCTAGTCCTAGCCTCAATTGAGGATGTCTACTTTGGTTATCTCATAACTTTTCAAAGTAATTTGACCTGTGTTTAGACCAAGTATGTGGGATTAACCCCTTCTTTACTAAATTTAAAACACAAGGTGAATACCAATCAAAAGGCAATTGTATTTAATCTTTATATGAATCATCCTCAAGTTTTACATCTGCTTCCTGACTTGAGGATGATGCTCCCAACAAAAACCTCTTTGGCTTGACATCTCTAGATGACCTGAGGGCCTCCTTAACTACCAAACCCTCAACTTTCTGAGAGGAAAGTGGGGTTAGAGTTAAGGTTCTCAAATGCTGCTTTACTGTTCTACATAATATTGATTCGGGTACAATCATGCTTTGCTTGGAAGCCTGGTCTTCATCACTATCTAGTTCGAATGTCACCTCTAAAGGGACCCACTGAGAGGGATTGATTGGCGTGATAACCACAAGACACTCATCCTACGAAATGGATTCTAAGTCTATATGGATAGCAAGGGTACTCCATGTCGAACATAGCTTCTTGGTGCCACTAGCAAGAGATCTTCCACCTGATTGCCTCTGATCTTCCGGTCCTCTACAGTGGGGATCAGTCATTCTACCCATGTGTTTGTATGAACAATTATGGGTGAAATCTAACTTCAAGCTCTACTTCTTCCTCAATGTCTGATTCTCACTCACTTGCATTTTCATTTTCATTTTCTTTTTCATTTTATTTTCCATTTTTATTTTCTTCTTATTTTTCTTTTTCTTTTATTTCTGAACATTGAACAAGTTCAGGAATAGACTTATTGATTTTGAGGAAGATAGTATGTCGCGTCCTCATATATCTCGACATCCCTAACTGAAATTTCCTTCAAGTCTCCTTTGACATAATACTCGATTGCACCTCTTTGAAATTTGATGCACTGATGTAAAGATGATGGAACCATATTATTTCCATGTATCCAAGGCCTACCGAGAAAAGCATTGAAAGATGTATCCAAATCAATTATGTAGAACTTGGATTATGTCTTCCAGTTATCTACCTCTAGTGGCAACACTATAAAGCCTAAAGCCCTCTTGTCTTGCTCATTGAATCCTCTCAACATTATATATGATCTCCTCGAGTTTGGAGATGTAAATCTCAAGTAGGCAAGGATCTTTAGACTCATAATATTCATTGATGTAGCTAGATTAACTAACACCCTGGAGAGTTTGAATTTGCCCATATCTAGTGTGATGTAGAGGGGACGATTGTGCTCGGTTGTCCCCAAAAGAAGGTCTTCATCAGTGAATGTAACTCCACGGGCTTCTCTTGAATAACATTTGTCCTATCCGATAGCGGTCAACTGAGCTAAGCATATTTTTGGATCGTGAAGGAATTTGATCAATGCCTCCCTCATCTCTTTGAATAAGGCAAGGGCATCATATATATGCTTAGCTTAGCTGGCAACTTTCTCAGGTGAGAGAGGATATTGTAATCAACTCGAGGCTTTTCCTCCACAAGCATATCCATAGGTGGAGCATCCTGTGGAGGGGATACTTGATCACTAGAACCAATGACTTGCTTAACCTTTTCACGGTGCTACCCTTGAGGTAGAACTTTGCCACTGTGGAAGGTTGACTTCAGTGACTTCATCAGATGGTTTAGTAAAAAGTTCTACCTACTCATCAGATTCACCTACAACTTCTCCTATAGGATCATCAGAGTTGGATGACTCCAAATCAATCTCAATAGATGAACATGAGTGATTCAAGAATGGATAATCCATTTCCAAATCAGAAGAAGAAGAGTGATCAGAACTAGAGTTATTATTAATTAGACTTGGAGAGCTATCTATTGGAATAAACTCTGGAAGATCATCGTGACACAAATATAAGTGAAATCAGCTTTCTTCATTGATTTCTTAGATTTGGATGGAGGTACAAAATAGAAATCAAGTAAGTAGGGATTTGGCACCCCTCGATGATACGATCTACTAAAGAAGAGCATTTGGAGGAACTAGAGTTGCAATTATGGAAAGAGTGTTGGAACCGATCGGTGGTTGTGCTACTGTGCTATCCCGGGAAAGTGGAGGCTGTTGTTGCTGCTGTTGGGCTCCTACTTCCCTCAAGTTGTCCTTAGCAACTTGCAAACCTTCCTCATAGTTGGAGGTTTGAACTGCCTAAGTCACCTGCAAGGGTAGTTTCATGATCTTAGAAATAATTTTCTTGAAGGTTTGGGATAGGGAGATATCCCAACTTTCCTTTGTCTTAAGGGGATTGCATGTATTCCCAAGGATTACTCTAACAAAACTCTACTTAGAATTTGGTCAAATCTTTTTCATGGCCACTTGGTACCCTCTTAGTGGATCAAGTGGACACTACAGTGTGATGCACATGACCCAATGGGTTTGGGTCAACCAAACCAACCCAAGGCCAAAATTGACCATGAGAAATTCTCCACATGGAATCACTCCACACTCATTTATCACATGGGAAATTCCTCCACTACTCCCTCCAAAATCAATCACATGGCATCCATAAAACTAACAAACCCATTCCATATGACCAATTTGATCAAAATGGAAGGATACTCAAGATCGATCCTTAGGGAGATATACTCCCCACAATTCCACTTCATTTCACATCTCTTTATTTGATTGAGCCATGGAACCTGAGAGCATTGTCAAACTCTCCCAAGCATCCTCAAACTCTTTCCAATTCTCCATTTTGATTTTGCCTAAAACGAAAACTAGGGAGGTGAGTGAGAAATCCACCTTGCTCAATTCACACCAAAAGCCAATTCTTCTTGCAAGCACCATGGAGGGCCCAATTGCTCACCCAAGTCAAGTTCCAAGTATCTAAGGGGAAGGGAGTTTGATCAAAGTTGTAAGACATTGAAGCTCACTTTGGACAATTGGAATATCCACTCTCAAGCCTTCAAACCTTCAACAAGGCTTCATCTCCACTGGCAAGCTACGATGGTTGGAGCATCGATGATAGTATCTGGCGAGGTATGCCTCAAAACTGAGCTTAAGCTAGAAATTCTTTGGTCCTTTGTGAAGGGAACTTTCATCCCAAGTGAATTTGATCATTGGATGTCTTCCTTAGTGCTTCTTGATGGTGTGTGTTCAATCTCTACTCAATCGAGCTCAAGTGAGCTTTATCAAGCCTGAGGATGGACATTGCCATCTCCAGCAGGGTAGGGATGAATCATGGACCATCCATCCCATGTGTTTTGGATGGAAGGTCCTGGTTAAAACACGTGTGATCCCATGATTAATCCCTTTGATACCACGGGATTGATCTTGACCGTCCGATCAAATATCGGACGGTCCAAGGGAAAGCGCGTTGCACCTCCGGCTGATTGTGCAGCTGATTTAATAACTTAAATAACAAATTCCATCGTGATGGCGTGCGTCACGCATCCATGGCGGCGAGATTATTTATATAATTAAGAATTTAATGATCTATTAATTACTTAAACTTCAAAAAATACATAATTAAATGCAAAAAACTAGAAAAATATGAATGATGTCTCATTTTAATGATAATTAAAGGGGGAATAATATAAAATTAATTTTAATTGATTTTGAACAGTAAGTTTTTCTTAATTTAGGTTTATCTGAAATATTAATAACCCTAATTACTCCTTAATCATCTCATTAATTAATTCCAAACTTCTTGTGCATGTTTTGAGGGATGACCTCTACCTCCCCTAATTTTCTTGGAATTTATTAATGAGTTAATTAGGAAAATCAATTAATCTCCCTAATCACCCTCTTCTTGTAATTAAGGTTTAAGTATGGGATCAATGGTTTAATGACTTAATAAGATTTTTAAACATTGTTTAAGTGGTTATGGGGTTTATGGAATAATTTTTGGATATTTTTTTAAGCTATTCCTAAACCCCTTTCTTCTTAATCCAACCATTAAGGATTAATCCACTAATGATCTTCTTAATTAGCTTAGTAAAACTTCTAAAATTAATCTAAACTTAATTAATCCTTTGTTGGGTAGATACTTAGGTGTTCAATAACCTAGTAAGCTTAAGGAAATTATTTCCAACCCACACATGTGTGGAAGGTTATGAAAGTACTTAATTAAAGCCCTTTAGCTTAATTTATCAAGTGAGCCAATTGCATTAGACCCTCTCTTTCTTAGGGTGCATTACTAATTTAAATTCAATGTGGTTGCATATCATATGTTGGCTCATAATTATTAGGTTAATTATATTAAGGAGGTGTAGATAAGGGGCAATTAATGAACTTAATTCACACCTTAACCTAAGCAAAATATAAAATCAATCTAATGGTTCTAAAAATTAAACTAAAACAACACATATATGTGGGAGATGGGTAAGGACTAACAAACCTTTTCATATTTCCTAAAATCAAATCAAACTCAAAATTAAAATAAAAAAAATCTCTTTAAACAACTTTGATTCACTTTAAATGATCTTATTCCATAAGATTATCTTTAGAAATTAATGTGAATGAAGTTACATACTTACATCACTTTATTTTTTTTTCCGCATGCTAAATGGTGTATGTCATATGAAATCATGCATTCATGTCTTTTTAAAAATAATTTAAAATGAAATATTTCCTTTATGTCAATTGCATGTTTGGCTAAAGTAAGAATATGAATGACTATTATCACTATTAAATCCAAAACTATTTTCAAACTATAATTCAAAGATGACAAATAAAAGGTATGCTACCTATGATTACTTATAAGCTTGCATGTGAGTATAACATAAGATGTGCATTATGACTTTTCCTCTCTTCTTCTCTTAACATAGTTTTGAATAGGATTTGAAAAGTGTATAATTCATTTGAAAAGAATATAACACTTGCTTAAATCATTCTTATTCATTCCTATGTTAACCTTTAAGAAGGATCTTCACCTTTACACATGTAAAGTGCATTACCAAATCGAACATAAAAATATTTTGCATGACTCTTTTTCCATTCATTTCTTTTTGTACATGCACATGTATTTATGAAATATGGTATATTAGTCTGGACACCTCGGGGTTGCAAGGCTTTAAGTAGCCCCAAGTTGGTCTTGTACCTTACACCCCTGGTGTAGAAAATAATGGTGCTATACTCACTTATGTCTTTCATACATGTAAATGTGCATTTGATTAATGGATAAAGAATCCTCTTTTTTTTACTTAATAAAATCTTGCATCATGAAACATCCAAATTTTCTTAAGCAAGATCCCTTAACATTCATAATTAAGATGTGCTAAATATTTGCATTTGCATGTATAGATATGCTTAGTATCATTTTATATGCATGATACACATGTTGGAAAGAAATAAAGTGTTATGTGTTTTGTGATAATAATTCACTTTAATTAATCTTAAAATGTCTTTCATTGAATAAGTTTGTTTATAGTCTATCTAAATTTAGGATTTATTAAAACACATAATAAAATATTCACTAAAGGAAAATTACTAATGAATCTACCTTAGAAATTACATAAGGTAGGAAGGAAAAAGTTCTCTCTTTTTCTCTCATTATAACTTAGTAATTAAGTGTAGGTTCATTCAAACTAACCAAACCATCAAATAAAATTAACCAAATCAATTAAATCTTTTAAATAAAACCACCCTCTAAGTTGAACCCTTTCACACTTAGCAAATCTTAACCTTAAAGCCTAGCTAAGACACACCACACAAGCCTTAAATGGCATACACATTGGGCCAAGTCATCATTTCTAGCTCTTTGTTAGGGCGGTACATGGTTTGATGCTTAGTTTTATTTTATGATTGGATGTTTTTAATGATGTTAGGATGTATGTGCATAGGCAATGATGGGGTGATCTTAGTCTAACCATTGTCTTCTATGAGATTATACTTAAGGGGTGTTGTAATAAAAATATATAAATACTTTTACTGCATTGCTTATACCCTAAGCATAATTCAAAATGGGCTAGGTGGACTTGGTTACCCATGTGTTGTGTTGCTAAGTCCAATTTATTCATACACATGCTTGGAATTGTGTGGTGTGTTTAGCTAATCTCTATTTTGCATGTTTTAGTTAGATTTAATTTTGATTTTCATGTAATTTTTTACAATAAGATTTGGAATGAATGTTATGGGGGATTAGGATGAGCATTGGTCATAAGGTGATGTCTTATGTACCATGTGAATCCTTTGGAGCAACCACCTCCCAACCAATCAAAAGAAGAAAGAAGAAAGGATAAAAAGAATGAGACCCCAATAACATGAATTCATTTTGATTGAAATTAATCCATTTGTAATTTGTTGTAGATGCTTACCCAATTTTTTTGGGTTTGTCTTGTGGGAACCACAAAAAACTCTTATTCTTTTTGCTTTGCTTTAACTTGATATTTGTTTAGCTTGTGCATTGAGATGGCATGTTTTTGTTTCTTCCTTACTTTGATGAATGGTCGGAAGTGATTAGGCTCTAGGAAAAAAATAAAATTTTTTATCAATTAATCAACTCAAAACTAAAATTAATAACTCATAACATCAAAAACTACATTGTAAAATAAGATAAAGATTTATACCACCCCTTAGCTAGATGTTGTATGTTTTCTTATCATGCATAAAAAGCCACTCTTGCTTATGGAGGGCTTCCACCTTGCCAAGGAACTTGGCTTGACCTTTAAGAGCCATGATGAAAATACACCTCATTCTTACTAATTTTGGCCCATCTAATTTCTCATGCATTAGGCATATGAATCCTATAGCTATGTCAAATTAATTGTCCAAAAATCCAAACAAAACATAACAAAATTTTCATTAGATTTAAGTAATTAATCATGCCTTATATGATCTATTCTCTTGGGAGTGTATTTAAGGACTTAGCTTCTTTCTAAATAAAAAATAGCTTAGTTATCTTGCAAAAGTGTATGACTTGCCTACATGTATTTAAAATCGTGGAGAGTTGGTTGGCTCATTAAGTCCAAATAGTCGGTGGTTTATCCTCTCTTGAGGTAAACCATATGCCCTTTCTTAGATTTAGGCCATATTCTGGCTCTCACCAAAGCTCCCTAGAATTAGGTTTAGAGGTTGCTACTATTTTTTATGGGCTACAAGCATAAATTCTCACCTCTTAGGCATTCCCATGATCTTGTGTCATGGAATTGTAAGTTCTAGATTTCTAACAAAATTCAACTCAAATAAGTAAATCACTTCAATTTCAAAATATGAAGCCCAACCATAGGATAGTTTGGGATACTCACTAGCTTCCTAGCGTGAGCATCTCTTACTTATCCCCATTTGGTTTGATAATAACTCCCATCCTTTTGATTAATCCCACTTGATCTTCCAAAAATAAACCAATTGATTGATATCCTATCTTTGAAATCTTTGGAGCATGATTATTTACCTTCGAGTGTTCTTAAGGAATCTCATTCCATAGGATGTAATTAATTATGAGGACCTACCTCCATAGGGAACTTAGTGAACCTGATTTAAAATAAACCTTGCTTTACTTTTCCATGTAAAGTGGGGAAAAAAATCTCTGGAACATACGAAGACCCCATAGTCCTTAGGAGTCCTTATTCAGGTGATTAGGTCCATTGTAGGGTGGTGACTTCTATCTTTAGAGATAGTACACCTTTCATCAATGTCATACCCGATCACCCCAATAAGAACATATGCAGATCTACGTGGTGTCCCAAAATAAGGCGTTTATATTTTTATTTTCATTTATCCCTTCCAAAAGATAGATGAAGATGGAAATAAATTTCACCACAAATTTTTCTGGCGACTCCGTTGGGGACGGTTTCTCTCTCCATCTTTGGTAAATGATCATTGTCTCCAAGTATCAATAATGGGTTTATATTTCATATGAACCCAAGACTATCCTTCTTCTCCGTTGGCTCTTAGTTTATTTCATCCTTAAGCTAAGCTAACCAACATCCTTAAGGTTTTTGGACCTCACTCCGTGTAGGTCTTAAAACCCCTATTGGGTTCCCTAATAGGTGAAAATAAAATTTTAATAAAAATAAATAACTAAAGACTTCCTTCTTACCATTTCTATGGTAAGGTAAGGTTCATTCCAAAAGTAAAGAAAAATAGATCCTTTATAAAAAAACATCAATTTCCAAAAAGCACTTTTTCAAAATGCACATAATAAAATGTTTACACAAAAATTTCATAAACCAACCTCATCTAACAATCTTCATGATTGTTATATGAAGGATCTTTTCAAAAATAAAATTAACAATCATTCTTTTCTAAAAAACACAAATGAACTTCCTCATTCAATTTATTGAATGAGGATTTCATTTTCAAAAATAAAATCAACAATCATCTTTTCAAAAATAAAATCCAAAATCATATTTTTCCAAAAACACAAATGAACATCCCCATTCAATTTATTGAATGAAGATTTAATTTTCAAAATAAAATCAATAATCATCTTTTCGAAAATCAAAATTGACAATCATCTTTTTAAAATTCAAACACATTTGGATCTTTCATTTAGCATACCCAAATTTGCTAAGTGAAGATCCTCTTTTTAAAAATCAAAACATCAAAACATGAAATACATTTGGATCCCTCATTTAGCATACCCAAATTTGCTTAATGAAGATCCACTTTCAAAATTAAAACAACATTTGGATCTTTCATTTAGCATACTCAATTTTGCTAAGTGAAGATCCTCGTTTCAAAATTAAAAATCAAAGCATAAAAAGAAAAATCAGAACACATTTGGGTCTTTCATTTAGCATACTCAAATTTGCTAAGTGAAGACCACTTTTCAAAATAAAAATCACAAAAATAGAACATATTTGGATTTCTTTAGCATACTTAAATTTGCTAAGAATCCTCTTTTCAAAATCATCAAAACAAAACACATTTGGATCCCTCACTTAGTATACCTAAATTTGCTAAGTGAAGATCCTCTTTTCAAAATTAAAAATCAAAGCATCAAAAATCAAAACACATTTGGATCTTTCATTTAGCATACTCAAATTTGCTAAGTGAAGATCCACTTTTCAAAATCAAAATTTTCTATGTAAAGAATTCTCTTTTCAATTAAAAAAAAATCAATTGATCATCCTATGGTGATCAACAATCATGATATGAGGCTTTGGTGGGTTTGGTTCAATCCAATTTTGGTAGGATTGAAACTCGGCTCAAATAGGTCAAATTGGCCACTTTGGGTCAAGTGAACCAATTGGGTTTAATTGGCTTGATTTTGGGTTGAGTTTGATTTAGTTGAGTTTATATATGGATTTGAGATTGATATATAAATTCAATCGCAATTGATTTCATTTTGGATGAGTTTGGTTCAATTGAATATTCCAAGTCAAATGGATTAGGTTATATTTGACTTGGGTCGATTTTGGTTTGGCTTGATGATAGTAGATTTTATTTATATTCATGAATATGATTGAAGGTATGATTGATTCATGAGAAAATCAATTGAATTTAGGTTTTGGAATGAAAGAATTTGGCTAAGTCCATGTAGTTGTCATGTGGCTTAGGTTTGGATTTTGATTTAGTTTGATTTAGTTTTGATGATTTAAGTGCATATTTCATTTATATTTATAAAGATGATTGAAGATATGATTGATTTGTGAGAAAAATCAATTGAGTTTGGATTGATTTGAAGGAAAATTTGGCTAAGTTCATGAAATTAATTCATAGGACTTAGATTTGGAATTGATTTGGTTTGGGTTTAGTTTTGGTTTAGTTTTGATCATTTGAATGTAGATTTTATTTATATTTAGGAAGATGATTGAAGATATAAATTGATTATGAGAAAATCAATTGATTTGGATGGGATTTTGGCTAAGTTCATGAAAGAATGTCACATGGCTTAGGTAGGATTTGGTATGATTGCAAATTTTGACAAATTGGATTTAGAATTGAGTTTGATTATAAGTTTGATGGATTGATTGAAGGGTTGAATTTGTATTTGAGAAAATCACTTGAGTTTGGATTGATTTGAATTTGGTTCTAAGTCAGATAAAATCATAGGGTTAGGTTGATTTTGGATTTGATCATGAGCTTCAATCATTTGGCTTGGAATTTGGATTTGGATTTGGTATTTGGTATTTGAATTGAATTTGAGGTTTGGTTATATCTTAAGAAGGTGAACATGGATTGGGTTTTATCTATAGTGGGTGGATTTCCTAAGTCCCAAGGCATAGCCTAATCCTATGATTAACCCTTCTAAATCTCTAGGCTTAGGGTAAGTGTTTACCTAAGTGCTAGAAGTATTTTATGACTAAAGAAGTCTTCATGTCTAGATGACTCCTAAGTCTAAGAAGAGGGGATGAGAACTCACTCCAAAAGTGAGGTCAACACTAACATTATGCATGTCATATTGTATCACTCTTCTAAAAATGAGGGCCTCCATTTTGAGGCCCGATTGACCTATGAGAGCACCCCCTTATGATGGAGGTTCACCCTCTTTCTCTTTTGATTTGACCAATCACCAAATTTCATCATGCATTTAGACATAAAGTCTCTTAAAGCCTTTATCCAAAATGAATGTGTCAAAATAACATAAAATTAAATTTTTTGTATTTTTAGACTAAATCATATACTCATGCCAGTCATGATCTAGTCTCTTAGGGAGTGAGTTTAGAACTCTAATATATTTCCAAATTAAAAAATAAGATAAACCATCTTGTAATTACATAAGGCTGGCCTACATGATTTTGAATCATAGGAGGTGTTAGCTGGCGGCCACTCCAGGCGGTTGTAAGTCCAAAGAGTCAGACGATTTATCCTCTCTTGTGGAGGTAAACCATTGTCTCCTCCTTCCTCTTAGATTTAGGTCATGGTCTTGTGCTAAAGATCCATAGATTTAGGATCCAAATTTGCTTGTTTCCTTTGAGCTACGGGCATAAATCCTTGCCTCTTAGGTATTTCCACAATCTTGTGTTGATGGATTATAAGCCCTAACAATCTAATAAAATTTCAACTCAAACAAAATAAATCCTCTCTCATTCAAACATATAAAGCCTCACCATATAATAGATTGGAGTGCTCACTAGGCTTCCTAGTATTATGAGCACTCCCTACTTACTTTCCTTTGGATTCCAAAATAAGTCTTCCAATTGAACAATCCCATTTGATTTTCCAAAAATACCAATTCTTTGATAGTCTTAACCTTGAAATTCTTGGAGAAATGATTGAATACTTTAATCGAGAGTGCTCTTAGGAAATCTCATTTTCTATGATATAATTAACTATGGAGACTTGCCTCTATAGAGAACTTAAGAACCCAACATAAAATAAACCCTGCTTTACATTTACATGTAAAGTAGGGGAAAGATCTCTAGTATATTGGGAGACCCATCATGCCTTAGGAGTCTTTATTAGGTGATCAGGTCCATTGTAGGGTGATGTTTTTATCTTTTGAGATAGTACATTATACCTCGATGTCGTACCTGATCACTTTAATAGGTACCCCCTAAGATTTGTGTGGTGCCCACACGAACTTCTAAATAAAAACACTACACTTATGTTATGAATCTTTTCTTTGATGGACATACATCTCAAATGAATTATGCATTAATCATAGGTACGTGGCTTTGTTAAACTAGGGGGATGAAATTATAAAATCTCATTTTAGCTAACTTAATAGCAATGCACCCTTCGAGTGTCTAGGCTATATACCTTAGATTTGTACCAAGCACCTGATTCCATATAAATATAGCATGAGTGATACCTACATGAATGCATGACATGAAAGATGATACATATTGTATTACTTTTCAATTTGATTTCAAAATTAAAGATTAAATTTATGATTTATAACATGATTAAGATTAATAAGTATATGTATGAGATGATATACACTAACTTAAGTCTTTTAAACAAAGGGAAGTCACATCCAATGGGAAATCACATATAGAAAGTACACATCAATTAAATTGGTTACATAAGAGAGGACTCACTAGTAAATGTGACTATTATATGTTGAGTGATGAGTTCCCAAGAGTGGTTGCCAGCATTAGTGGGATGAGTTGACTGATTTGTATCTGGTTGCACAGTTGACCATATGTGGGTGAGTCTTCATGTATAAGGCATGTCGCTGGATACTAACTGCGTGATTGGGACGATATCTTCTCGTGTTCACCCTACCTAAAGTGAGTCTTCATGAGTGAGCGATCTACTTATACAAATCTTGCTTCTCACTAGTGGATGTTCTTGTATTCATCCTTTATAGCTTTTTGAGTACTCTTTGAGTCCACTAATATTTCTTGGGTATACACACACAATTAAGTTTAAAATCTTAATGCATTAGTCTAAATGTTAAATAATAATGCCCTGAAGAAGAATGACAGCTTTATCCAACTTTATGATAACTTATAATTAACATTAAAGCTTTGCATGATTGATTATGCTAGGCTTAATCATAATCATTGCCAAAGATGAGGCATTCTAGATAATCTTGATAGATTAATTACAATTTATGAACATCTTTAGATTTTTTTTTCTATTTAGTGGAGTCAAAGCCCTAATATATTTCTCAATTAAGTTGGGAAGGGTTAACCTATGCTTGGTTATTGATACAGTTTATGGTAAATAATACATATAAGAGTATACAACTATCTTAAATAATATAAAGTGAGTAGAATATCTTCCCATGAGAATTGCACATTAATTAACGAAATTGGGTTGGTTGGCTATTATTTGAGCAATGAAATTATGGTGTTGAGGAAAAAAATTAAAGTCTACTCATAAATCTACCTAAAGAGCTAATTAACTAACTAAAGCACAAATTCATATAGAGGATTATAATATAATTAAACCTATAGATTAGGCTTCACTGATGTTATTTTTGTGTGGTTAAAATTTTGATTACACAAAGAGTTAATTTTTATTTTTGTGTGGTTAAAATTTTGATTACACAAAGAGTTAATTTTTACTAAAGTTTGATCAAGGTAGTTCCTTCCTTTCTCTTGAAAGCTTTAGTCCTTATTTTAATCATATGACCTACCAACCTCTTGGTAATAAATTCAATACAAGAAAAATCTATCAAAGATTTTTGAATCTTACAATGAATTAGATGCATCATTATAGGTATCTCCCACCTACGTCATATAACTATAAAATTTTGATCATAGTGAGTCCATTTTTCACCTCACATTTCCAAATAGATCTTCTAATATATTGAAAGATCGCTAACCAAATTAATAGTTGATAAACCTCAAAATAAACTACATAATATTAAGATAAAAAAATAATCCATACTTAATAATATAAAAACTTAACAAATAAACAACATGTTTTAACCCAATCCTAGAAAGGGGAGTTTAGTTCATAAAGAAAGTAAATAATATCAGTAAGATCTTACACATAAACATTATTACAAAAAATTAAAATGATGAAAGTTAGAAAAAAATGGATGACTTCATGAGCCCTACCTCATATGAGATTGATTTTTATGATAACAAATACATGTTCAAATACTACTAATGAAGTTGAATTCAAGTGTATAGGAAAATCCTTCAACTCCAAGTTCTTTAGTCAATTTGGAATACTAAAACTATTAGACATTAACTAGGTGAAAAAATTTTCTAGAAATAACTATATTAAGGCAAATAAAAAGCTCACTAAAATAAAATAAATCATTCATTCATTTCAAAATAATTTATTTTAGAGTTATTCATAAATTCTACATTTCATATTTATAATTATTCTTCAAATTATCCATTTTGGATAATGTGAACAAAATGCAAAAACTTTGTTCCATTTATTGTGCTTCCATGCAAGTCAAATTAAGTTCACATCTCATTAAATTATTTTCATGTTTAATCATGTTCATTTTCCATTTGTTCAAAGCATAAATTTAAATTATCCAAAAATTATTCAATATATTGTGTTTTCTCTCTCTTATTATCCTAGTTTTCTCTCTCCTATCCTATTTATAATCCTAAATCATTTTGGCCAAATTTTTTCATGTTTATTTATAAAATAAATTATGTGAGAGACATTCAAATTATTTCCATAATTATTCCATATTTCTAAATTAAAAATTTATTTATTTGAATCTTTAATTTGAATTATTTTGAATTCAATTTGAATATTCTCTTTCTTACACGTGCAAATTTGAACCTAGCTCTTTATGGAATGATTGTGGCCGACCATATGCTATTTTAATTGAGCTAATTTGAATTAATTTGAATGTATTTGAGTTAATTCAGATTCAATTAGAGTAAGCCATGGAATTTCCCTCTTTCCCTTTATACATATTTATTTTTCATAACTGTCCTTGGACGGTCATATGATTAATTAAACTCAAACTATTCACATGATGTATATTAATTTAAAATCTCCTAAAATTTGATTCATCATCATATAAATTGATTTGAGTGCATTAAAATAGATCTAATCTATTTTTGGAAACTTGCTTGGCTGAAATATTAAATTTCCTTTGGATTATATTAAATAAGCTTGTGTATCATAACTTCCCTCCTTCATTCAATCAAGATTAATTGATTGAATATTCAATGATATTACATTTAATCCTAATTATTGTTATATTTCATTAATTCATATTTATTAAAGTCATATGATTAATTAAATTCAAACTATTCATATGATGAATATTAATTTGAAATCTCCTAAAATCTGATTCATCATCATATAAATTGATTTGAGTGCATTAAAATAGATCTAATCTATTTTTGGAAACTTGCTTCACTGAAATATTAAATTTCCTTTGTATTATAATAAATAAGCTTGTGTATCATAACTTCCCCTCCTTCATTCAATCAAGATTAATTGATTGAATATTCAATGATATTACATTTAATCCTAATTATTATTATATTTCATTAAATCATATTTATTAAAGGCTTAAATAAACATCTCTCTTGGGTTCTATAGTTGTATAACAATTAATGAGCCTCTACTTAATTTGTGCACTACACGAAGGATCACATATTACACCTTTACTAATAATGTTTCATTTGATTATTAGAAAAATCACATTAGTACTTTTATTCATGGACATGATTCTAGAATGTGGCATATGTTGACACATCAATATAACATGCCCACTATTGATACAAATGATTTAACAATTGGTAAACCTTTTGTGAATGGTATGCTTATGAAAGAAAATTGGATGAATTAAATGCAAAGGCTTGTAACATTCTTTATTGTGCTATACTTCCTGATGATTACATGAGAGTTTTCATGCTTACTACTACAAAATAGGGATAAATTGATTCTTACTTATGAAGGTACAAATGAAGTTAAAGATGCCCATGTAAATAGGTTAGTACCTGAATATGAATTATTTCACATGTTACCAAATGAAAGTATTTCTATATACTACTTCATGAAATTATTAATACCTTACATTCACTTGGCAGAAAATATAAAATTCAAGATTTGGTTCATAAAATTTTAAGATGTCTTCCAAAAAAGTGGGTTGCAAAAGTTATTGCTATTAGTGAAGCTAAGAATTTAATTACTTATATACTTGATCAGATTCTTGGTTCTTTGATAGCATATGAACATGTTATAGCACTCAAAATGATTCTTTTCAAAAAAAGAGAAAAAAAAAAATTACTTTGCAGGTGGAAGACAGTTGTGTAAAAAATTCCTCATGTTCAGATACCGATAATGATGAGATTGGCATGCTTTCAAAAAGACTGAAAAATATGATCATAAAGAAAAAAAACATAGGCATAAAAATTCTAAAATACATAAATTATCTACTAAAAGATTGAATGTAGAAGAAGGAATAGTATGCTTCAATTTCAAAAAAAGCTTAGACATGTAAGAGGTGATTGTCCAAACTTAGCTGAAAAAGAAAAAGTTGAAAGAAAGAAGTCTTGGAAAAATAAAAAGCCTTAGAATGAAAAGAAAAGAGCACTTTGGACAAACTCTAATTTAGAAAAATCAAGTGATGACACTATAGAGGAAGACACAAATATATCTCTTATGGCTGATGTGGATTCTACAAATGAGGTATGTGAAGATATTTCTTATGAAGAATTAGATGATGCTTTTAATGAAATAGCATATGAATATAAAAAGCTGAAAATAAAATTTAATATTCTATAAAGAAAATTTTAAAAATGCATGTTTCATCTTTAGAAAAGAATGTGTTGATTTAAAGGATAATAATGATGCTTTATTAGATCAATCAATATTTGTGGAGAAGTTGATTTAAAGGATAATAATGATGCTTTATTACATCATGCAAAATTTGATTCATATACTAGATTACATTCATATAATCCATTCATTAGAAATAAGTCATCAGATATATCAAAAATCATTTAAATTTTCATCTTATACAAATACAAATGTTACAGGTAATTTCTATAATAAAAAAGGTCATGTATCTTTTGATTGTCATGCAAACAAATCTCAATAATTTCCTAGATCAAATTTTATTTGGATACCTAAAATTAAAAATGCAATAGCTACACACACTACATAGTATTTATTGCATATATTTTCATTAAGATGTGGACCCAAACATATTTGGGTTCCAAAAGTTTACACTTGATTTTTTTTTTGTAGGAATGCCTTCAAAGCAAAATCAAAGAAGGCATGTAGTACTTGGACAATGGATATTCAAGACATATAGGTGCTAAATCAAAATTTTACTTTAGAATTTTGTGAAGAAGGGTTTGTAGTTTATGGTGATAATGCTAAAGGAAAGATAATTGGAGTTGGTTCTATTTCTAAGGATTCAATTACTTTAGATAAAGTTTATTTTGTTGAAGTTTTAAGCATAATCTTATTTTCATTAGTCAATTATGTGATAAAGGACTTAATGTTGAATTTCATGCATCTTTTTGTACTATTAGAAATAAGGAAACTATTTTGATTGTTGGTCATAGATACAAAACATTTACCTTATTGATCTTAAAAATGCAAGTAATACAAATTTAAATTTACTTTGTTTTAAAAGTTCGCTTGATGATGCTTAGTTATGGCATAAAAAGTTATGTCACATTAACATGTATTGTTTAAAAGAAATTGCAAAACTTGATCTTATTGATGGCTAACCTAAAATAAACTTTCATTCTGATTATGTTTGCAATGCATTCATCAAAAATAATTTGAACATTCTTTCAAAAATAAAAATATTGTTTCTACAACTAGACCTTTCGAATTACTACATATGAATTTATTTAGTCCTATTAACACTGCTAGTTTAAGTGGTAAATTCTTTAGTTTTGTTATTGGTGATGATTTTCAAGATTTATTTGGGTTATATTTTTAGTTCATAAAAATGATGCTTTTGAATATTTTAGAAAATTTGTTAAACATATTCAAAGGGATCAAAGTTTTTTGGTTAGTAAAACTCAATCTAATCATGGTGGAGAATTTGAAAATAAATACTTTGAAGAACTTTTTGATGAATTTGGTATTAAGCATAATTTTTTTGCTTTTAAAACTCAACAAAATGGTATTGTAGAAAGGTAAAATAGAATTTTAATTGAAATGAGTAGAGATATGCTTGATGATTATAAGCTACCTAAGTATTTTTGGGTAGAAGCCGTTAACACTGCATGCTATGTTATAAATCTTGTTTACTTGAAACCAATTTTAAATAAGACCACTTTTGAGTTGATTTTTTAACAAGAAACCTAAGATTAATTATTTTCATATTTTTGGTTGTAAGTGTTTTATTTTGAATAATGGTAAAGATTCTTTAGGAAAGTTTAATAGTAAGTCTAATGATGGTATCTTTTTAAGATATTCCTTGAATGGTAGATCCAATAAAGTTTATGATAAAAAAAATGTTTGTTGAAGAATAAGTACAAGTCATATTTGATGAAAATCCTATAGATTCTATTAAAGATGATGTGATCGAAGATGAGGCAGATGATTTTAAGAAATAAGTTTGGAAGAAAATGTAAATGATTCTTTACCTAAAGAATGGAAATTTATTAAGAATCATCCCAAGGATTTGATTATTAGAGATCCCTCTCAAGGAGTTAGAACTAGAAAATAATCTAAGGAAGTCATGAATCATTCTATATTCTTATATGTGATTGAACCAAAGTTAGTAAATGAAGCTTTGGAGGATATCACTATTGGATTGCAGCTATGGAAGAAGAGTTAAATCAATTTGTAAAAAATGATGTGTGAATTAGTTCCTAGACCTCAAGATCAAATGTCATAGAACAAAATTGATCTTTAGGAATAAATTAGATGACTCAAGACATATTATGAGAAATAAAGTTAGATTGGTTGCACAAGGATATACTCAGATTGATAAGATAAATTTTGAAGAATGTTTTGCTATTGTAGCTAGATTAGAAGCTATTAGATTGCTTCTTGCTTATGCCTGTTACAAAGACTTTAAACAGTTTCAAATGGATGTAAAAAGTGTATTTTTTAAATGACTTTATAGATCAAGATGCCTTTGTAAAAGAGCCTTTTGGTTTGAAAACCAAAAAATTTCCCGATCATGTTTTTGAAAGTATTATATGGATTGAAACAAGCTCCTAGAGCTTGGTATATGATA